>OVAX01000852.1:0-19691 GCA_900406405.1 Lepidium africanum | reverse complement strand
AAAAACCCCCCCCCAAAAAAAAAAAAAAAAAACAATTGAAGAAGGTAAGATTTTGAGTTTTTTTTTTTTTTTTTGAAGAGAAGAAGAAGAGGTGGGCAGTAATTTTTATTGAGAAAAAGGTGTTATATAAAATTAAAATTAAATAAATAAAATAGAGTAGGAATATAAAATATTAAGGAGTTCGAGTCCTACCATAATGGAGGACCATGAGATGATCAGAGGAAGATGAGTTTGGAAGCGAAGTAAAGTTTTGTGAGGTAACATAATTGTTTCTGCTTCCTCTCCATATTGCATCTCTCACGTGTTGTAATGTCAACACTGGCTCTAGTTCTTGTCCTCTGCATCTTATCTCTACCTGCTTTTTCATTTTTTATTTTACAAAATTCACTGTTAGTCCCATGTAATAAATAACACCGATCTTAGTTAATCGCAATCAAAACAAGGTAATTAATTTGGATGAATATGAAAGTGAGAAATAATGAGATCATTGGATCGTATGGATGACGAAGAGAAAAAGAAAGAGAACGTGTCAAGGTGGCTACGCAAAGCCGTAATTATGTCATCTCTACTTTACTTGTAAGAGATTCCTGATTTTCTAAAGACCCAACAATGATACACCACCACTTATTTCTCATTTAATTATTAACTTATGAGAAAATAAACTTTATTGCAACACATTTTCACATAATAATTTATTTCATCATTAACTTTAATGCTACCCACGATTTCTAAATCTTAATCATCTCCTGCCCCCACCTCTTTTTATATCTGCCCCTTATGTATTTTTCAATGTGTACTATTCTATCTCTATACTTCTCTTTGTGTTAGGTTTTTTTGTTTGGTTTTCAGTTATGTTAATTCACTCATACTATTAAAATTTAAATATAATAGGAAAATTTAAAATTGGATATACTTCATGCATCAAATAAAGTTGAGTATTAAAAAGAAAAAGTTAATTTATAAATGAAGAAAACTAAATGGAGACAGCAGCTCATGATAACTTTCACCATCA
The DNA here is from genome assembly GCA_900406405.1 of Lepidium africanum. NCBI lineage: Eukaryota > Viridiplantae > Streptophyta > Magnoliopsida > Brassicales > Brassicaceae > Lepidium > Lepidium africanum. The sequence continues at coordinate 18,679 of OVAX01000852.1, read as the reverse complement.
TCCCATGCACGTCTTCTCTTACGTTTTGCTTACTAAGGCTTGCATTGCAACCCTAAAAGCATTTTAACTCACTCTTTTTTTTCTTTCTTATAGTGGATTATTTTCTAACTTCTTTATAGTTAGTTGATTCTGTTAGGTTCTTTCTATTTATTAATATCTTAAAAACTTACCAAATAGAAATATATTCTACGGTTGTCATATGTACATTGACAAGCATATGAAAGTGGTGTTTTATCTCACATAGCAACATCTTTTTTCTATAAAATAAAACAATGTTTATTTATTTATTTTTATAGTTAAAGGACCCACATAAATATATATGGAATAAGTTAGTGTGAAAATTGATGATAAAATAGGGACCATAGAAGCCGTAGTCAGATAGGCATATAAATTATATGTTTTGCATGCATCGCATCACTAGCTTAAAAGGATATTATGTTCATGGTTCCCCTATATACCCTTTAGTGCTATTTTGTATCTTTAAAAAAAATGCAAATTTTTCAATATATTGCAATGATTCTGTTGTTGAAGGCGACTTCATGCATTGCTTTTGCCCGACGTAAATTACATTATTTATTCATTACATATATTATATATCATATACGTACAGGCCCGTCTCTAAAGAGTGGCAATATCAACATTTGGCTAAGATCCATAACTAAAAGGACCAAAAATTTTATTTTATATTGTAAGAATATAAAAAAATTGAATTAAAAAGCTCAAATTTAAGAAAAAAATATCTAAAAAATATTTTTAACCTAGTTAATAATAAAATAATATGGTCCAAATTTTTAAAAATACCAAAAATTTCTTTTTAACCTAATTCATTACTAAATTTTAGATGTTTTTAAAATTTTGGATCCCTTTAAACCATATCTTATTAGAGAAATTTTTTTGGACCTTTTAAAATGTAGTATAGATGAAAAAATGTATATTGTGTATGGTACTTAAAAAGTATAAGATGGAGCTGGTTATATATATATATATATATATATATGCATATTTTTAAATTGGACATCAAAGCGTAAAGTTTGTGGAACTAGATATCCACAAATGGTTCACGTTGGAATTGGGCCAAACTCTAATATCATATTAGTATTATTCTGACAAAATATGTTGACATCTTTATATTTTACAACATATGGTGGTAACTACATTTGAAAATCAAAGAGATGTCTGTATATATGTATAGATTACAACAAAATTAATTTATGCATTATATTTAATTAAGTTTGGTAAATTAAATCATCATGAATGTTATAAAAAGAATACTGATTGAAGTGTAATCTAATAGTAACGTAAAAAGACATTAAAAATATTTGTGTGCAATATGTAAAACTATAAAATTAAAAGAATACCTAAACGTTCTAGTATTCGTAAATCGTTTCTCAAACTATTAGTATGAGAACTCACTCCCAAAAACTAACTCAAGAGAGAAGGATTATCACATACTTATATATTACTCAAAAATCTTTAATTTTTTCATTGTGGGATTTTTGACACTTTAACACAAACGACCACATAGAACTAAGTGGCCGAGACTAAGAGCTTTTGTGACAATCTGTGGTTAGTGTGTGATTGACCAGTATGAATATCGGCGACGTGATCTAAAGGAAAAAGGATTCTAAACATATTCAAATAAATAAATAAAAAATGTAGCAATATGCATGCGTAAGGAATTGGCAGAATAAATATGTAAAACTATAACTTTGGAGAAAAGCAAATAGTCGATGAGATGAAGGTGACATTCACGGATCAAATGGTATGAAGTACAAACCCAAAATATAGTGAGAAGTTAAACAAACAACGTGTTGAGGATAAAGACACGATGATTCGAAACAAAAGGAAAACATCTTAAATTTTGGATAGATAGATGTTGATTGATGATAAAGATAATTTTTTTAAGAAAGTGCAGCATTTTATCGATAGATTGTGATGGCTAAAGACTTTTCATCAAGCACCCAATTCAATTGGGGTTTGTAATGTAAAAGGGTCCTACCCAAATTCGAGATCATACAAGAATTGATGAGCTACTTCTAACATAAGCATGACGGTTTTTTTGCTAAACCTAATTTTATTATGTATATATATACTTTACAATTCTATTGATATATATTTGGAAGAAAGATAAAAAAAAAAAATATGGGCTCCTAATATGTAAAGCATTTTCAAAATTAATGCTCATTATGAAAGCAAATAAGAGATCCTTTCTGGAATACTAGTTCATATCTATGACGAAACTGATTTAAAACTAAAAATAAATGTTTTATATAATAAAATTTTTTTTTTCAAAACAAAATTTAGCAACAAGTGCTTTAAGCAATTACGTACGTTCATATCACCACTATGTAAAGGGCTAAAATGGAAACGTATTATCATTTGAAAATTTATTTATTCATTTCATGGAAAGAGTTGACAAAAAAAATAGGGATCAAAAAGAAATATGAAAATAAAGAAAACTTTAAGCTTTAAATAACTTTAGTTTAGTTACGTCTAAAAGTCAAAGGAAGCTTAAAAAGAGAGAGAAAGAAAGACAAAAATGGAAGAACAATGCCTCCACGAAGTCAGATTATGGCTGCCTAATCATTACATTCATTTTTATTATTCACTCTCAGAACTCTGCCCTACCCAATTCTCTAATATAATACGCACACATTTACATCATAATATTTGTAATTATTTAATATAGCTATATGCTCTCTCCGTTTTTTTATACTTTATGTTTTAGGTTTTTTACAGATATTAAAAAATCATTAATTATTTTATTTTTTCTAAACAAAATATAATTTATCACAAATTTCAAGATAGTTTAACCAATCACAAATCAATCTGCAGGATTTAAAGAGTCAAAATACCAAAAATACAATAAATTTTGCATAAAAATCTTAAAACATCAATTAAAAGAAACAAATTTTTTTTCTAAAACATCAACTAATAAAGAACAGAGTAAGTATATATTTGTGTGTGTGAATGAACATAATTACAACTTTATTTAATTAATGATCCTCTAATAAAAGAACATCCCATTATGACCTTTTGAACGTAACCTTTTTTTTTTGTAACGAATTTAATAGATATAAAGCTAAAAAAGGGTTACGACCAAAATTCTAGAAATCTGTTCAAATATTAGTCTTTCAATCTAATATCCACACTAAATCGCTTTTTAATGAACAAATTGCAATTTTATGTGCTGTATAAGCTAATCTTAATTAATATATATGAACTATTGACTAGACAAAAGATAATCAGCCTGTCAATGAACATATAATTTGATCAAGCAAAGGGTATATTACAAATTAGATATGCAAACTCACGTATAATTTTATATTGATTAATTGCCTTAACCTCATCTGTCATATTTCATGGCTTGGCTTAATGCAAGAAGACAACAAAACTTAGTCTCATGTTAGTAAATTATAACATTTCGTTGACCGAATTATTATAGTTAAGTTTATCTGTTTCTAAGGAATGCTATTCAAGAATACATGCTTACAAGTTACAATCTAACTACTTTTAATTATGTTCCATACAATTGTCTTAATATTCCCCTACTTTTTTATTCTGTGTTTATTAGTATATAATCTGCAAGGATTTCTAACTATTTTTCTATGCATTAATTAGTTTATATATCTGGTTAACAAAAAAAAAAAAAGTTTATATATCTAAATGAATGATCCAAGCAAACAAGCAAATTATTCAAAATATAACTACGTATTTTTAAGGTTGGATTTTAAGGATGTGTATAATTAACAAGATCATGCAATTTCGTACAACTTCCAAACGATTCATTATGGCTTCCATGGTTAGGTAATTATCAAAAGCATACCATCAATGACATTTTCATACTCATAATAATTACTTAAATAATGAATGATCTCTAGGCATAGAAAAGAAGACTCAAAAAGAAAAATTGTAGTTAATTCTATGGTAATGAAAAGAGTAATTATTAATTCAGGGATCATAAAAAGGTTTTTTTTTTTTTTTTGATAACATGGAGAAACCAGAAAAAGTAGCATCGACTCAACAAATCTAAGAAACAAAAAAAGAAAAGAAAATTGCACAAATGGTTAGAGAGAAAGAAACAGAGAGGGTATGGAGAAATTTTGTCTTTCGTGTCATTTAAAGAGGGGGATCATAAGAAGTTCTATAAGCGTAATGGATAAACAAATTAACGCATCAATCACATATTTGAGAAGAAAAAAAAAAAACGAGGAAAAAAAAAAGCACAGATATCAATGATTAAATATGCACGAGAAGCATTGCACGTAATTTTAGGGATTGAATCTATTTATTTCATGAAAAAAGAAATGGAAAGGACACTTTTTGTTTCATGAATTGGACTCGTAAAAATTGTAATAAGTCAGCATGCATATGATATGAAGTAACTTTATTGTATCCATCATTTGAGATGATTACTAGCTCTACAAGAAGCGTGCGATATGGCTATAGTAACTAACAGTTGTTCATGTATATACACACATATATATATATATATATGTCATGCTCATGTACGTATGCGACATGCATATATACAAGTCGTTTACATGATATTAGTTTTTTTTAGTGAGGTGGTATGATCTCATAAACAGTTTCTTCTAATTAAAACTATTTGAAAGTATTCGTTTCGGTTGTGTATCATATTTTGTTTTGTTATGTATTTAACTAAAGCAATCATATGTTCATATGTATTTTCTTTTTTTGGCAAATGGGAAGTATTTAAATCATAGTCCAACTAATCCTTAAGAGAAATACGAGAAATAACATCAACTACTAGCATAACTCCAATTTTTGTAAATGACCAAATTTTTGTATGCCCAAATAGCAATATTCTAGCTATCTGAGAAACCAAATTTAGAATTTATGGGTTTACGCTTTATCCCAAACCGCCAATACCATCAAATCACCAATGCTTGGTTAAACGCATATATTTGGATTCAGAAATTGGAATCTATAAATCAATGTGAGTTATATATATAGGTTGGTTGGTGGATGGGCATAATTTTTGATATAATATATGCATAAAGAAATTAATCAAAGGGTGCACTCATCTCTAATGAGCGAATTTTGATGATACTATAAGTATCACTAATGAATGAATCGACCGCTAATAAATTATAGCTTAACTATAAAAAAAGGAGCAAGTAAGACAAAAACGAAAACAGAAAAAGAAAAACAAAATATGGATAATAAGCATATAAAACAAAGAAAGAACAAAACGGCTTATACCTAGCAACGACATCTACTTGTGACCTAATTAACATGGAGACACTTTCGTGGCAATTTAGTTCCAATGTTGTTGTCATGTTCCTCAGTACACCAACTCCCATGGATGTACCTTCTCCACGTTTTCTTTTTTTTCTTTTACTAAAATGTTTTTTGTTTTTCTCATACTATTCATATCATCTTTATGCTTAAAAAGTTATCATGTAACGTTTTAGATTTTTTCTTTTTGAAAACTAGGGAGATTGTAGTTACGGCAAGCAACGTGTCCATGGAATCTAAAACAATAAAAGAGATGAGAGGAGATTTAAATATTAAAAAAAAACCTGGGATTCGTGCTCCAATCGCAACTTATTCACCAAATATTTCATCAACAGTCGAACAGTCATGTTCCCGTCCCTACCAAATCCATAAACATTTTATCAAATTAACGTCGTTTAATTAGGTGTTAGTTCTCATTAATAAACGAAGAGTTCTTACTTGATTCTCAAGTAGCTCTTTGGTATCTGAGGCAAACATGGTTCTACTGTCCTAAAACGTTCACCAAAGATAAAGCACATTAATTATGATTAAAAACAAACGATAAAAATAAGAAACCATGGACCTAATTAAGATAGTCTGTAGAAAGTTATGGTTTTGCACTTACTGGTTTTGAGAAGCTTGAAGGAGAAACCAAATGCCGGAATGGGGTCTTCTGGGAGGATCAATGACTCGAAAACTGGAGCTTGGACCAGCAACTACGTCCGGATTAATATTATTATTCCCTATTAACTGCGGCTGAAAATTGGAGATACCAAAGTGTGCCCTCATCAACGAAGCAGTTGATTGTGTTATGGTATGTGGAACAAAAGGCGTTCTATTAAACGCAGCCGCAACCCAAGAAGCCATCATCTCAGGCCTAGGGTACATCAATGGATTCCCTCCAGGTTGATGCTGATGTTGAAAGAGAGATGATAATTGATGATTAACTTCTTCTCTATTTGAGTGTCCAGAGAAAAGGTTAAGCTCTAGAAAAGAGTCTCTCCTAGTCAATGGATTGGTTTGATGTTGTGGTCGATGATCTGAATCCGGTTGAACTCCTTCATCGTGGCCTATGCTTAACCGGAGCCAACCTTCTTCTCTCATCTCTTGATCTTCGTCTTTCTTGTTGTTGTTAGTATTATTATTATTATTATGGTTATCACTATTGTTGTCGTTGTCTTCGTCTTTGGAGCTTAACCTAGAAGTAGTACTCCTCGGCTCTTCTTGATCAGCCATGAAACTACAGTCTCTCCTACAAACTTTGTGCTGATGACCAGATCCTAAGCCAATGTCTTTGTTGTTGTTGTTGTTGTTGTCGTCGTCGTCCTCAGAGACGGCTGATAAATGATGAGCTTTCTGAAATAACCTCATAAAAGCAAAACTGTTGGAAAACCCACATGGAAGAAGAACCGTAGAGGAGGAGAATTCAGCAGCAGGAACCATGGCAGAATCCGGTGACTGTAAAAGCCAAAGAAAACCGGAGAGGAGCGAAACAAAGAGTTTTTGATGATCTCAACATCAGGGGAGACGGAGGAGAGAGCACAAATTAGGGTTCTTGGTTAGGGATCAAAGATCGCTAACTCGAGGCATGGTCGGAGACCGTAGAAGCCATGGAGCTAACTAGAGAAAGACAAAGATGTAAAGAGAGAAAGAGAGAGTATCTGTGTGTCTTAATGATGATAAGAGAGGATTAGAGGAAGGAGAATATGAATTCTGCAAATCTCACTTTCCACCAATTCTCTCTTTGTTTGGAATCTTGTGGAAATGAAATTGTTGCAGGGAGAGAAAGAAGAGATGAGGAGAGAGAGAAAGGTCAATGTTGCAATTATATAGAGTAATGGGCACTGGTTATGTGTAAAAGCTTATGCGGTCAATCTCTTACATATATATTTGGCATTCTTTTGTCTTTAGAATTCTTTGTACATATTTTTAGTATTACCATACACAGTTATACACACAAACGTATTTTTTTTGTCGTCACCACAGATAAAGGGCTTACATTTTTTTTGGGCAAATCATTGGAATCTATGAAGTATCTAGATAATTTATCATTTCTAAGTCCTTGTACAGAATTTCTTGCTAGGCGTTAATCGCCCGGTCTGGACCTAAAACGTAGTAAAAAATTAGAGACTAATTTGGGACCAACTTTTTGAAATTTTTATTTTCATTATGTTTTTAATATATTTAAATTTTACTAATGTGATATTATAGAGTTAAAATTCCAAATAAAAAAAAGTCTATGGAAAAAATAAAATGTCATTATTGATAGTTTGCTAATTGTAATCCATATATATATTTATTCAAATCCTAAGCTAAATATGATATTCTAATGATACAATATTTTAACTTATCCACAAATCAAATTATAAGTGCAGTAATGTGTTCAATTATCAATTTGATTAAATATTTGATAAATTAAATTAAGGGAAATTTACTATGATAATCTACTTTATTTTATAAATTACTTAAATAACTTACTTTTTTAAAAATTATTTATATAACCTACTTTTTTCATAAACTATTTTATAAATTACTATTGTACCCTTTTCCAAAATAGAAAATGAATTGTTCTTTTTTTATTTAAAAATTAAAATTGTTAGAGAATTTGTAAAGATTTGAATAAGTTTAATTGAAAATAGAAGTATTCTAGGTATCCAAAAGGAATATTCTTTTTCTTTTTAAAAGTATATAAACTGAAGAAAAATTCTATGTTTTCAATATTTTCTAAATTATGGTGAAAAAAACAGGAGATTTGGATTCCATCAATCAAGATTCATTGCCTATGAATTTTCAGGTAACAATACAAGCAAATTATTTGTTTTTTGGGTTTTGTTTTATAAAGTTTTTAGTTCTAGCAGACTTCCTGCAAGTCTGCCAAAATTCTGGCAGACTTGTTTTTTTTTTTTTTTACGATGATAGGATCGATCGGTCTATGTGTAGACTGATCGATCATGTTATTTTGAATCGTTTGGTATATCTCCGTAGACCAGATCGATCGATCTACACCTAGACCGATCGATCTGGTATTTTCTGTTTTTTTTTTAAATTTAAATATATATAAATGAGTAATGCCTCAAATTTAATCTGGAACCATCATTTATGCAACATCCTGCGAGGAAAAATAATAATTTAGGATCGAATACTCAGGGTTAAGACCAATCAAATGAATAAAAAAAAATCAGAAGTGTAGACCGATCGATCTACATGTAGATCGATCAATCTATGTAGATAAAAAATGAAAAAAAAAACAGAACAAACAGGATCGATTGATCCATATATAGACCGATCGATCGAAAACGTTTCGCGATAACGAAAGGGAAAACTAGATTCAGGGATTTTTTTCTAAGTCTAGGAATAAAAAATCAATGAAAAAACAAAGTTTCTGTTTAAGAATCACTAGAATTAAATGAAAACAAACTTGAAGATGAGTAGATTCGTCAGACACCTTCAATTACCTAGAATTGAAAGTAGAACAGAGAGTTTTTGATTTTTGAGAAATTTTAAACGAAAAAGAGAAAAGGAAGCATTCAACGTGATTTGACCTGAGTTTTTTTTGTACTGTAGGGCAAAATAGGTATATTTGAAAAAGTAGGTTATCTAAGTAATTTTTTTTAAAAAAGGTTATCCTAGTAATATGTAAAATAAAGTAGGTTATATTAGTTAATTTTTTCTTAAATTAATAAATATATTAATTTTAAAAATAATCGAATTAGAGGAGTTATGCATTAATCGAATCGATTGGTTACCTGCTAGCGCCTAGCTGAGAGATTAATTGAATAGGTGACTCATTCTTTGAACATGTAAATAATAGTAGCAAACTACGATATACTCATTAATATGTTATGATTTATTTTGTCTGTCTTTTATTTGAATAGTATGTTAAAATGAAACATACAATAAACTGGATACAAAAAGATCGCAAAATCATGGAGCTTTCATCTTGTAAACGAAGCAAAACAGGACCTCCTGTGGAGATGTACTCCCGATTTATACTCTTGACAATATCTTTTGAGATCAGATTTGCTTAGAGTGAGGAAATTCTAAAGCAGATATTCTTGAACAATTGAATTTAACTATGGAATTGAGACAAATATGTCTGATAACGAGGTCATTTCTGAAGATTAGTGATAGCAACAATGGATGAAACTGAGTCGGATCAAATTTCCAAGTTTTTATATGTAAATCACTTAAACTTGTAAGTATTTACAATAGACAACGTAATTCAGCATATATACAGTTGGAAACTGGTGTGAAGGCATCACAGGCATGTTATACATCAGATTCTGTATAATCCCTAATAATCCAAGCTCTCCACACATAACATTCGCATTAACCCAAGAGCTCTGAATATTTCATCTACGGAGGTCAGAAATTTTTTCCTATTTCGCTTCCAAGGATGCATCATGACTGAAAGCTTATTTTTCATCCACTTTAGCCTTCTGTTGTTCATGCTTCTATATTCCCAATTCTTCAAAAGGTGTGGAGATTAAAGAGTTAATGTCTCCATGCGTTTCTTCCGAAAACACAATATTGTGATGCTTCCATAAATTCCATAAAATTCAAGGAAAAGTTAATCATAAGTTTTTTACATAATTCTTATCTTTCATTATCATTAAGCAAAGTTTCACATTTTTCTGCAAGTCGTTACATAATTGGGCTCGCGGGAACCCAAGACCAAGCTCCTTCTAAGTAGTTTCAGTAGGAGTACACCTAAATAACACATGATCTATTGTTTCTGGAGCACATTTATAAACTTTATAAGACATCGATTTTTTTAGAGCATGAGCAGTTAGCCACCCTGATACCGCCAAAGCTCCAGATAGAGAAAGCCATAGAATTATTTTGATTATTGTCATTTTGTAAAGCAAAGCGACCAAATTCGAGCTTTTAGAGCATTGGTTTCAATTCATGAGGTAGAGTGATCAACAAAACTCGAATAACATTAGGATATAATCATACTACCACTTTTCACTGTGTAGGTACTATCATTTGTATAAGCCCGAATCATCCTATCAGCCTTGAGAGTAATATTAGATATAGACGGAAAAGATATGATTCTTATAACATCAATAGGTGGAAACAAATACAATCTTCGAAGAAATACAGATGGTATGGATAGAGAAAAGAGCAGCTTTAATCGCCTAAAGCTCTCCAAATTTTCTATATATAATGATTTTATATAAAATAAATATATTTTTCAAAGATATATAACTGAATATAGTTGGTGAAAAGTCTTGTTTTCTATCAACAGATAATTTATAGGTACTTTTTATATACACTGATTAATAGGTATTGTTATCATATAACTATTTATAAAATACATGTTAAAGTGATCTGAATTCTGAAGCATTGTTATATCTAAATAACATTTTCAAAAATATATCTAACTTATTTGAATTTGAAATATTATATATATATGTGTATATATATAGTTTGATTGTCTATATGGTAATATATTTTAATACCTTATAAAAAGTTTCAAAGGTTGTGACATGTCAAACAATTATATAATTGCATTTCGCTATTTCTTTCTTTAGCTATGTGATACATAATTTGACTATTTTCCCTTTCTCTTTGGTCTCAATGTCGTATAAACACATACATGTACATGTATATATTAATTTGTAGTAATATATATTAAATTGTAATAGTGAACCAATCTAACTGCATGGAGGACTCAGTCTACGACTATATAATACAATCAATAAACCAGTAAATCTCCTGCCTCATCATGCCAACCAAAGTCTTGAAATATTTAGCACACCTATTCAACGAAATTAATAAAAATATTAATAATACATGAGAGGAATATATTCCTCAATGTTATCTTATAATAGTAATATATATATATATATATCTATCGATCTTGTATCCAAAACAGAAATCTATTAACATATATTATGCGAGACAAAATCACGTACACACAGTCGTGCATATGTAACTTGACACCATTTCTTAGCTTAAAATTTGTTATTTTTAGTTCATAATATTTTTGTCTTGTCTGACATCACAATTGTACCTCAATTGATATCTAAAGACTTATGAATACAAAAGGTGGCACGTACAAATACTTTTATTTGGAAATTACTCAATAAGCTGACCTAGTCGAAATATAATAAGCACATTACGTAAAGTTGTTTTGTTTTTTGGTTTTTTAATCTCAATTTTGTTTTTGTTTTCTTCTTCTCATGTAAGTGTTGTTTTAACTTTTTTAGCACGGTTTAGAAAACTCCTCTATAAATACTCTCTCTACATCCTCCTAAAAGATTAATTTTCGAAAATTTGCCAAAATCTTAAATAAAACAGTTAATACTTAATTTTTCCAAAATTTGACAATTAAACAGTTTTCATGTTTCATTTCTATCTTAATAAGTATATAACACTACTTTCTACTTTTTTAAACCAATGAAAATTAAGTTCATTTTAAAACTTAATTTGCAAACTTTTTTCAGAAACGATTGTTATTTTATAAATAATTTTAAATACTTGGATGATAGAAAGTTATTTTTAAGGAATAAAAAAGATATACAGAAAATTAAATATCTAGGAGCGTTGGTAATTAATTTATGTTTATGTGTTTCGGGGGTTTAAATAAAAGCTGGGAATTCAGTAAAGCCAGAAAACGAGAGGAAATGGAGTGCGAGGCATGATGACATTAGACCTGTCAAATTTCAATAATTTAGATATGAAGTGTTTTAATAATCCCAAGAATAATACTTAATTATTCCTCAAAAAAAAATTAACTCACTGATTTAATAATAACAAAAAGAAAAGAAACGGTGAAGGAAGTTTGGCATGCACCGAAAATGATGATGTTTTTGGCTTAAAAGCTCATTTCCCAAGACCATACAGCAAAACCATACAGACTTGTGATGCTTTGAGAGACATTCTTTCTCATTCAATTGTACTTCTATTAACAACCATGTGCCACCCAACATTCTTATGTTATATATATATACACTTTGTTTTCCTAATTTAATAGAAAACTAGTTGGCCTTAATCTACTTGACATTACCTCTTCTTTTTAGGGCAACATTTGCTAGAATATGCTCTCTCCGTAAGAACCTCTAATAATCTTTTGAAGTTACATACAGAACAAAGTAAAATGAAGACTTCAGCTCATTATGAAGATTGCAATTATTACAAAACATCTCATCGTTTATTGATTTATTTTGGCTTTACGCCGAGAACTTAAAATCTGATAGGCCAAAAGTCTATTAGAGTCGAGAGACATGAGGACCGAGGTGTGCAATTGGTTCTCGAATATTAAAAGAATCTCTTATGGATAACAGACGGGACCGCTAGCTCTGGTTGATCTTTATATGCTAATAATTATCATTCAAGGCATCACTCAAACTAGAACAAAATTTCATTGATCTTTACGATTATAATGGACCTCCTAATAACGATATGAATCGGTCAAAATTTTCTTTAGTAAAATGATTAATGTATGCTTTCTCCACTAGAGTTTCATTCCAAGTAATTATGCCATTTCACATGATAAAAGTTTATAATTTGAATTATAGACCATATTTCATCAATCAAATTGTTGGAAAGAAAAATAATGTGATAGAGTTCAATTCCTGATAATGGTGTTACCTCATATGATTAAAATCTGGAATATAAGTTATAGATTATGTTTTATTGATCAAATTTTTGAAAAAGAAAACAATTTGACTCAATCACATTGTTGCAAGTATGCACATAGATTAACAACATTTTCCACCTCAACCAATTCTCAATGGTTACGTAGTTGCAAGTATGCACGTATATCCCAGCAATTCTAATTCATAAGGAACTTCTCTTAAATTGGTAGCTCTAAAACAATCAACATGAAGAAAAGTGTATAACATGAAGAGGGCATGTGTACATATGCATAGAGAGGGAGAGAGAGTCAGCTTTTGGTGGAAAAGGTTAATTGCAAAGGTCGAGAGGCGTGGCCTCTAGTGACATTGCATGGAGCATGAAATGACTTAGCCTTTGAATCAAACCACAAGGAAAAGCTGTATTACTTTTGTCTTTGATAATATATGGTTTTTTAAGTATATTACCCAAGTCTTGTTACTTTTGTCTTTGTTAAGGAACCATACACCAAAAGTAGCTCCACCTTTCACCTTAGGATCTAATATATACATGACAATACGTTTTCAATATAATAGCATATGTGTGTAATGAGATATAAATTTCATGGAGCCGACTTATTAAGAGTAAAAGACAAAATCTCAGTAACAAATAAAGCAGAGGTTGATTGGTCCTTCTCGTTGAAAAGATAATTAGTGAAAACAGAATAAGAAAAAGAATTGGCAAGGGATCTATCGTTTGTACACATCTTGATGCTTATTAAGATTAGTCTATATCTTCGGATGTGTACTCTGCATCTTAAAACCGAAAACACACGAAAAGGTTGGACTTAAAATGGTACTACTATATTAATTATCAACAAAACCGATATTTATAATTTAAACTCTAAACTCTTTTACTCCGAATTGTACAACTACCTAAAATCAAATTTCGATGGAAAAAAGTTGAATATGTGATATATAACTATATGACATATAATTAGACTAGTTTTAATCTTTTACAATTATAATTATGGTAACATTTGCTAAATGTTAAGATCCATATAGGAGAGGAATGCAAGGATTTATGGAACATCCTCCAAGACCATTGTATCTCTACAGCACAATATTAACAAGACTAATCAAATCTCCTCACTAAACTACACGGTTACTCACAAATTGGAAGGTCTCTGTTGACGTTGGTTTGAGATTTCGTGAACTCATTTTTTTATTCTTTAGCAAACTAATTTTATAAGTCTGTTCTCTTCTAATGTATTCGATTTTAATCGGTTTTTGACTCATATATTTATTGATTTTTCAAGTCTTTGTTAGTCTTTTCAAGTACAAAACAATTTTAATTGGATAGAAGCACTCAAAACATGGATTGGAGTAAAAAGGAGCATTTCTGGCGTATCCAGCATGGAAATCGATCGATCTCCATCAGAATTGATTGATCCCACTACCACCAGAAGATGCGCCCGATCTGAGGAATGACCAACTACATTCTGAAGCCATTCTGAACCGAAGATCAATTGATCTTCCTGTGGATCGACTGTTCCAACCTTTGTCAAGGGATTTATGCCCGATGTGAAGAACGACTAGTTGATTGCAGGATCGAGCACTTTACAGTGGATCGACCAATCCACAGGCCTCTGCGAGAAAACCTGATTTTTCTTTATATTATAGCAGACGCATTTTTAGCCTATTTAATTAGGTTTTCCAATATTTTTAGAGAACAACTTTTCATAATTTTACATAGCAAACTTTTAGCTATTCCTTGTAAGTTTTGGGAGAAAATTTCGTCCTACAGTCTTTGAGAACAATTTTGAACCCTAGTATTCATTTTTTTGAAATTCAATTATGCTTTTTATCATCTCTTTTGCTTTGTTTCCTTTAATATGTCTTAATAGTTCTCAAATCAGGTTTAGGGTTTCCTAGGATTTCAGGGAATCAATTAATTAGGAATAAGTGTGCTTTATCTAAAGTGTTCTCCATCTGATGATGAGTGTAATGCTTAGGCTAGCCTGATCACCTAGCTTATGAACAAAGGTTGTTAAATTCACCAAAAGTGTTTGTTAGAGGCCTGAAATAGCTTAGATGAGTAATTAGTCCTTAACCAACGAAAGTTGATAGTAAGACTAATTGTGGACCTATCAAACCAATTCGATAATGCATATTTAGATCTCTATGACCAAACTACAGTTTAGGTTTCCTAGGTTGCTAAATAGTCAACACCACGACAGTGAGTTTGCTATATATATTTATGTCTAAGTCAAGAATTGGTTGTTTATGTTCCCTGAATGGTTTCCTAATTTGATTTTCCTAACTTCTAATGCTTTCCCTATGCCTGATATTTTTATTTATTGATTTTCATAACCATTGTTTACTTTCAATTATTATTTGTAATCATTATCTATTAATATTTCTTAGCTTAAATTAGAATTAAGATATCGATAGTGCAATACTTGGTTCTCTTGAATTCGATCCCTAAGTACTACACTGAATTGATGTGCACTTGCAATAGGATATTAAGATTAAAACCTGAGTTTATCATCTTTCACTTATAAGAACATCTTCATTGGGTGATACTCATATTGATATCACACAATTATAATATTAATATTTATACTATTTTTCATTTTAATATACTCATTCATCGTCATTGGTAAAGATACTCTTTTGACTCTCCCAATAATATAATACTAATATTTTTATACTAATTTAATATTTAACTTTTTTATTTAATTTTTTTTCAAAATTGTATTTTAAGTTATAATAATTTATTTTTAACTTAAATATTATTATTTTAGTTTTATTCAATAAAATTTAAGTAATATTAATGAATTTTTTTATTAATATATCATTTAAATTTATGCATAAGATAATTTTATTTTATGATATATGAATATATCAAAATTAGAAAAATAATTATATATATAAGTATCATTTAAACTATAAGACATTTGATTTATTAATGAAAAAACTTAAAACCAATTATGTAGTGAAATTTGTTATAAAAAAAAAAAATCTCTCAAATGTGTGTTATAGTCTCTTAAATGTGTGTCATAGTCTCTCAAACGAAAGACTCTCGCATGATTATCACTAAATTTTTAATAGTATTTTATTATTTTATAATATTTTAATGTTGTGGTATCCATTAAGAGATTCTTAATATGTTGCTGATTTCCGTTTTTTTCACAATCATTCTGATTCGGCACCAATTTTGTCATTCTGTATTGAGTGTGCCGATCTAATGCAGCATATTAGGACTACTTTAAAGCTTCGCCCTCCCTCCGACCAGATGCACAATGGGGATGAATATGAGGAGACAACTTACTTGCATTACAATGTTCGAGTTTTCTCGTCTGCTGAACAGTCATTTTTTATCATTATTATACTCTTTTCTATGAGTTTTTGACACCTCAGTTTTTCTTTTGGATAGCTCATTTTCCATTTAAATTCTATTTTACTGGACCGAGAAAAGTCTCTGGCTAACCCTGATGAGGATACTCGGAATTCCTCTCACTTGGCTGGTTGTGCAGGCAAGTCACACCTTGAAGTGACTGAGGTCAAATCTAAGCTGGCTAGGGTTGAAGAAGTGCTTACTCGTGTTAAGGCTGAGTTAAGGTTAGAGCAAGATAATGTATTGAAGCTGGTGGAGCAGAACGCGGCTTTAACAGAATCGTTAAAGTGGACTTATACAAATCATGGTAGTGCTTTCAGAGCTGTCGAGAGTCTCTGGATTCGGAAAAGCTAAGGATTTATCAAGGCTTAAACAGTCAATGGCTTTCTTAATGGGAGGGTTGGGCTCAGGCATTGCTGTGTCGGGTTTTTCTTCCATATCGGTTATTGTCGAGACAACAACGAAGTCTCCCTTTGGTAGTTAGATACTTGGCTTATCTTTGTTTTTGACTGGGATGATCCATCTTTAAACAGTATCAGTTGTTGACACTAAAACTGCTAAATCATGGGCTGAAGTGTTCTCTGCACGAGGAATTTTGTTAATCTTGAACTTCAATTCCTTTAAAAGATTATTGACAACTTTAAAGTATGCTTCCATCCGATCATTTTTTGTATCGTAGCCGTCATTGACTTGATTAACTACTAATTGTGAATTGAAATAGCATTCTATCTGAGTTGCTTTGATTTCTTTAGCAAGTCGGATCCCCGCGATTAATGTTTCATATTTTGCTTTTTTATTATATACTGGGAAGGCTAAGCGGAATTATTGTTCTAGAACTTCACCAACTTGACTTTGTAGTCAAATTTTGACTCCAGATCCACGTTGTAAAGAATACACATCGACGAAGAGCTTCCAAATCTGCAAGGTTTCGTCTAGTTCCACTAGTACAACTTGGGAGCTAATTCGATTCGAAAGTCTGTCGAAACTTATGGCTTTGCACTGGTTCTTCTTTTGTACTCGATATCGTATTCGTTGAGTTCAATAGCCCATTTATTTAGTCTCCCTGACTGATTTGAACTATGCAAAATTGTTTGTAACAGATGGTTCGTGAGAACGATGATTGTGTGACACTGAAAGTATAGCCTCAACTTTCTTGCTCAAATGAAAACCGCTAAGGGGAGCTTCTTGGTTGAAGGGTACCATGATTTTTCTCCATCGAGGGATTTGCTAGTGTAGAAGATTAAATGTTAAATTCCCCGATCTTCTCGGACTAGAACACTACTCACTGCCGATACTAAGATCGTGATATATAAGTAGAGTGGTTCTCCTTCAGGTGTAGCTAAGACTGGTGGCGTTGATAAGTATTCTTCCAACTCGGAAAAAGCGTTCTCACACTCTCCATCCCATTTAAAGTTCTTGTTTCCCTGCAATAGCTGGTAAAAGGTGAGACACTTATCTGTTGACCGAGATATGAATCGTTTCAACGCGATAATTCGTCCAGGAAGCCTTTGAACCTCTCACTTATTCTTTGGAGAAACAAACACTTGTACCACCTTGATTTGTTTTGGGTTTACTTTAATTCCTCTTTGAGTGACGATATAACCAAGAAATTCGCTTGAGGTGACTCCAAAAGTACACTTAGTCGGGTTGAACTTCATCTAGTATTCATTCAGAGTTTTGAAGCATCGAGCTAAGTGATCTAAATGATCTTCGGCCTTTCTGGATTTCACCAACATGTCGTCGATATAGACTTCCATAGTTTTGCCGAGTTGATCAGCGAACATCTTGTTGACAAGTTGGTGATATGTTGCTTTTGCATTCTTCAGGCCGAAAGGCATGACTTTGTAGTAATATGTTCCTCATTCAGTTATGAACGAAGTTTTTTCCATATATTCGGGATCCATCCCAATTTGATTATATCCCAAGAACGCGTCCCTGAATGAGAGGAGCTCATTTCCTACTATTCCTCGACGATCCGACCGATGTTATGTAAAGGAAAGTTATCCTTCAGTCACGCCTTGCCAAAATCAGTGAAATCTTTGCAGACTCGCCACTTGCCATTCTTCTTTTAGAAACGATTGGGTTGGCTAACCACTCTTTCAATATGGAACCTCTATGATGGACCCCGCGTCAGTTAACATTTTAACTTCATCAACTACGACATGCCTAACTTCTGCATTTTCTACTTGATTGGTTTGTATGTTGGATCGACATTCAGCTTATTGCTTGTAATCCTTAGGTCGATCTTGGGCATGTCCTTTATGGACCATGCAAAGGTCGTTAAATTATGCTCCAGAAGTCGGATTAGTTTCTCTCATATGCTCTTATCCAAGTTTATTCCAATGCTGATGCATTTCACTGAGTCCGTTAAATCAATATTGATGAGTTCAACAATTGATCATCTGGTTTCTCGGGAGCAGTGATATGTGTGCATTTTCACTAGTTTTAGGACTCGTTTACCATTCATTTTGTGACC
>OVAX01000851.1:0-62245 GCA_900406405.1 Lepidium africanum | reverse complement strand
GAAATTGCATTCAAAAACTAAAAAGAGAAAAGTTTTGATCTGGAAATTACAGAGAATGAAACTCAGTTATTAGACAAAAGAGGCACAAAAAACCGTTCTCTCTCTTCTGAATACTAAAGAAGGGTAATGAAAATCAGTTATTAGACAAAAGAGGCACAAGAACTTATTTAATTTGGTCATAATTTTAATTAACTGTTAAAATCATTAGTCAACGCTTAATTGTCCATTTTTTGTCTGTTAACAGTGATATGTGGCACAAAAATTAGCCCAATCGGATATTATGTGGCACAAAAACTAAAACGACGCCGTTTTAAAATTAAGAAACAAAAAAACAAATTGCAAAACGGCATCCATTCACTTAAGTCTGAATTTCGGGATTAAAACCTAAATCAGTCTTCTTCTTCCACGAAGAACAAAAATTTATTTGACAGAGCTTATTATGTTCTTCTTCATTTATGATTCGGTCTCGAATCATTGCTAATGATATCATCTAATGTTAGCTTAGCATATTAATAAAAGTTAGATTATAGTATATATGAATCTTATTAGAAAAATTCTAATCGCCGGAATCTACTTCTGGCTTTGTGTAAATGTAGAAGCATGGAACCACTGCACTAGTCTCAAGTTTAATTTGTTTGGCAACTCTTGTTCAAATTTTATAGGTGAAATCTTTGCTTTAGTACCTGAACTAGCATTACCACTTTGGTTTACTCTTCTGTTTCTTCGAATTATAAGCCACAACAGTAGAAGTCTCGGCTATAGCCTTTGCTAAGCTCTCAAAATCAAAATTTTCATCATCATCATCATCTGAATCATCTAACCAATGAATTTTAGAAGCTGTATCTAGAGGCGAGACAGCAAGATTTTCTACTATTTCACTTGATTCTTTCTCTTTCATAGCTTTCTTAACATTAAAAGCTCTCCAGCTAAAACCAAACAAATTTTACTATCTTGATGATTAAGTGATTGAGTGTATAAAAGAGAACCAAAAGGAAAAAAAAATAGAAATGAACCTTTTTCGAGACTTTTAGACCTTGAAAACCAAAAAAGAGTAAAGCTTTAGATTTGAATGAACACTTGAGCTACAAGAGAACGTTTACTCCGCATGAACAACAATTATGTAGTTCTGGTCCCAATACATCATTCAGTAATGGTGGCCAATCCTAAAATCAAGTTACGATCAAAACTAGTTTATCAAAACCCAAGAAAGAAAAAAAAGAATTATGCGAAAAAGATGATAAGGGAAGATGTTACTACTGGAAGACCAATGATTTTTGAAGTGTAATGATCATAAGACTCAAGCTCGTCTTCTACCCACTGCCCAGGCAAACCCAGAAGAACTCCAACCATGATTACAGTTCTCCGATCAAAGTACAACATATAAATTTGGAACTTTCGTTTTGCTAAAGAACAAATTTGAACAACAACGTTTCGTTTTGTTGATGCCGTTTTGCAATTTCTTTTGCCATACAGGATCCTATCTAGCTAATTCGTATGTCACATGTCACTGTTAACAGACTAAAAACAGATAATTTAACGTTGACTTACAATTTTAACAGTCAATTAAGATTATGACCAAATTAAATTAGTTTTTGTATACTTTTTGAAAATTTAAACACCGAATGTATGGAAAAACCGATCCTATAGATTTATGTATAAAATGGCCCTTTAAAAAAAATTTGTGTATATATAGGCCGTTTTCCCCAATTAACAACCAATATAATATTTGATCTAAGATCCTCACAATACACATACATGATATATATGGTTGTGTATTTTTTCTATCAATAAACGGACAAAATCTGATTTTATTTTTTATTAACAACCAAATTGGAATTAGTATACACTAAGTAGACCACATAAAGCTCGGTACAACTGTTTGATAACGGCCTATATTATCAGCTATCGCATTTAATTTACACTTAATAAAAAAATAAAGTATTTAATACATAGTTAATCGATAATCTGATTTATAATTCAAATTTCTAAATTCCATAATTTCACAACCTTTTTAAATAAATTATGACAAAAGACTATGAAAATGGACTAGTTGTGCATTGATAATATTGATTGTGAAACTTCTACACAACTGGAAAATTCAACATAAATAAAGCAGCATATGGCCCATGTATTTCCATCATTTGATTTTTGACCATCACATAAGTTAATTTGACTTGGAGAGTGACTATTTTTTCTCGATTCAAGTGAAAACAATTTACATGTTCTTATTAACTTATCAATAAAAGTAAACAAAAAAAGCCATTTAACTATTTAAAAATCCGGATGATTCTTTTTCTTCCACTTTTCTATTTTTGGGATGATTTCTATATAAAATACTCATTGCAATGGATTTCACATGGTTGTATAATTATCAGGCTGTATATAATTGGTTACAAAGTCTTCCAATATCGAAAAAACATGTCTCCACCATGTCTTATCACAGTGTTCACCTCCCTTTTTGCTTCTACAAATCCTTATAATTACCAGTCAATAATATCATTATATTCACAAATTCAAAGCATGAAAGAAAAATAAAACACTATACAAAAATGTTTTATTGTCTTATTCTCCTTCTATGTCTCTCTTCTACGTATCTAAGTCTTTCCCTGAACAACGATGCCACCATTCTCCGGCAAGCCAAACTCGGCCTATCAGACCCGGCACAGTCCCTAGCTTCATGGTCCGACAAAGACATCACGCCATGCCATTGGAACGGCGTCAAGTGTGACAACGTTACGTCAGCCGTCGTCTCCGTCAATCTCTCCAGTTTCATGCTCGAAGGTGCTTTCCCCTCCATCATCTGTAATCTTCCTTCTTTATCTAATCTTTCTCTTTACAACAACTCCATCAATGGCTCTCTCTCTACCGTCGACTTCAAGCCGTGTCGGAATCTTCAACATCTTGATTTGTCGGAGAATCTTTTGGTGGGAACCATTCCAAAGTCTCTCCCTTCCAATTTGCCTAACCTTCACTTCCTTCACATCTCCGGTAACAACTTATCAGACACGATTCCGGCAAGCTTTGGAGAGTTTAGCAAACTTGAGTCCTTAAAACTCGCAGGAAATTTCCTCTCTGGTGTTATTCCTGCTTCACTCGGCAACATCTCGACTCTACAAGAACTCTTACTCGCTTACAATCCGTTTTCTCCGAGTCTTATCCCAAGTCAACTCGGGAATCTCACAAAGCTTCGTGTTCTGTGGCTCGCTGGCTGTAACCTCGTGGGTCCTGTACCTCCGACTCTGTCAAGTTTGACTCGTTTAGTTAATTTGGATTTATCAACGAATCAACTCACTGGCTCTATTCCAAGTTGGATCACAAAACTAAAGAGCGTTGAGCAAATCGAGCTATTCAACAACTCGTTCTCAGGCGAGTTACCCAAAGCTATTGGTAACATGACAAAGCTAAAGAGATTCGACGCGTCGACGAATCAGCTGAGAGGGAAGATACCCGACGGCTTGAATCTGTTAAACCTCGAGTCTTTCAATCTCTTTGAGAACATGCTTGAAGGTCCTTTGCCGGAGAGCATAACCTTCTCCAAAAAGTTGTATGAACTCAGCCTTTTCAACAACAGACTAACCGGCGCAATACCAAGTCAACTAGGCGCAAATTCGCCGTTAAAGTACATAGACCTATCGTATAATCGATTTTCCGGAGAGATACCAGCGAATTTGTGCGGGAAAGGAAAATTGGAGTATCTAATTCTTATAGACGATTCGTTGTCAGGAGGAATCTCAAATAATCTAGGAAAGTGCAGGAGTTTGACTCGGGTCCTATTAAGTAACAACAAACTTTCCGGTCACATACCTAACGATTTCTGGGGATTGCCTCGCTTATCGCTGCTCGACCTCTCCGATAATTCATTCACCGGAAATATCCCTCAGACCATCTCAGGTGCGAAGAATCTATCGAATTTACGAGTCTCGAAGAATATGTTTTCAGGTTCAATCCCTAACGAAATCGGATCCCTTAACGGACTGATCCAGATTTCCGGAGCAGAGAATAATTTCACAGGTGAAATTCCTGGTAGCTTGGTGAAATTGAAGCAATTGAGCAGGCTCGATTTCAGTACTAATCAACTTTCTGGAGAGATTCCTAAAGCATTTCAAGGTTGGACGCATCTAAACGAGCTCAATTTGGCTAATAATCATCTCTCCGGTGAAATCCCTAGAGAGGTTGGATTCTTACCTGTTCTCAACTATCTCGACCTCTCAAACAATGAACTCTCCGGTAAAATTCCGTTGGAATTGCAGAATTTGAAGCTTAACGTTCTTAATCTGTCGTATAATCACCTCTCCGGGAGAATTCCTCCTCTGTACGAGAATCAAATGTACGCACGAAGCTTCATTGGGAATCCCAGCTTATGCTTAAATCTCGACGGTCTGTGTCAAAAGATCACACGGTCTAAAAACATCGGCTATGCTTGGATTCTTCTATCGATTTTCACACTTGCCGGTTTGGTTTTCGTAGCCGGGATCGTTGTGTTCATAGCCAAGTGCAGAAAGCTCAGAGCCTTAAAGAGTTCTAAATTAGCCGCTTCTAAGTGGAGATCCTTCCACAAGATCCATTTCAGCGAGCATGAAATCGCTGATTGTCTCAACGAACGGAACGTTATAGGATCTGGATCCTCAGGCAAAGTCTACAAAGCAGAGCTTAGTGGTGGCGAAGTTGTAGCTGTGAAGAAACTCAATAAAAACGCTAAAGGAGGAGACGAATATAGCGATTCGTTGAATAGAGACTTTTTTGCGGCTGAGGTTGAAACGCTAGGAACGATTAGACATAAGAGTATAGTGCGTTTGTGGTGTTGCTGCAGTTCTGGTGATAACAAGTTGTTGGTCTACGAGTATATGCCTAATGGGAGCTTAGCAGATGTGTTACACAGAGAACGCAAAGGTGGAATGTTGTTGAGATGGCCAGAGCGGTTAAAAATCGCGTTGGACGCTGCTGAGGGTTTATCATACTTGCACCATGATTGTGTTCCTCCTATAGTGCACCGTGACGTGAAGTCGAGTAATATACTGCTAGATAAAGAATATAGAGCCAAAGTCGCTGATTTTGGAATCGCTAAGATGGGTCAGATAAGTGGTGCTAAATCGCCAGAAGCTATGTCTGGAATCGCTGGTTCTTGTGGTTACATTGCACCAGGTATCAAACTAATCAATTACAAGAGAAATCCATATGAACAAGTCAATCTTTTGGTCTAAAGCTTTTATTGATTTTGTTTCAGAATATGTTTACACACTTCTGGTGAATGAAAAGAGCGATATCTACAGTTTTGGTGTGGTGCTTTTGGAATTGGTTACAGGGAAGCAACCAACGGATCCAGAACTTGGAGATAAGGATATGGCGAAATGGGTGTGGACTACACTTGACCATAGTGGTTTAGAATCCGTGATCGATCCTAAACTCGATCTCAAGTTTAAAGAAGAGATAAGTAAAGTCATTCACATTGGTCTTCTCTGTACAAGTCCTCTCCCTCTAAACCGACCTTCCATGAGAAAAGTTGTGATCATGCTTCGAGAAGTCTCTGGTGCTGTTTCAATTAGTCCAACCGCGTCTAAACGCTCTATAAATGGTGGGAAACTCTCGCCATACTATACGGAAGACTTGAACAGCGTTTGAGAATTCCAATATGGGCCTAGTTTGGGTTGGGCCTGAAATAACAATTTGGTATTATGATATTAGGTGAATTGTAAGAAATCAGAAACAGAAAAATGGAGCTTTCTGATTAGGTAATTGTTTCTTAATATTTTACAATTATAGATGATTTTATCAATAAGTTCAGATATTAGATATTTATATTAACATATCAGTAAAAGCCTAAGCATAAAATAATATCAGGAATGTGATTAGATTATATGAACCTTCCTCGCTTTCGGTGTCCAACGATGACAACAACATGCAAACCAAAATATATATGTCCAAGCTGATCCAGAAATGTAACATTTGTTCAGGTTTAGTTTTATAATTAACTAATCTATATTAGGTTATATGTGTTCAAAATTGAGAGGGGCGAGCAGAAAAAAAAAAAATCAGACAACAAAGAGGAAAAAAAAAATAAAAGTTGAGGTTCCTTGTTATGCATGAGAAGTCTACGTGAAGAAATAGAATAATGACTGGCTTTTTTATCTTTCTTTTTCTTTTTATTTATAAAATATCAGCTTCATAATTTTATTTATTTATTTGAATTTTTCTATATACTATATAACAATTTCACCACAATTGGAGGCAAAAACAAAAGGTATTAGTTTCATCAGATTTATTTTTCTATATTAACATTAAAACAAAAAATATTAAAAATTTATTTTTTCTACATGGCACTTAGAGTTTATAGTTTGGTCGTTCTCATTGTGCTTTAACGAAAAGAAAGATATTGTGATACTGTTTCGTACTTTCAAAATAATCATAGTACTCCATTTTAATATAGTATATATATGTATACTTGGCTTTTAACTTTAATCTAAAATAGAATTTCCAAAACAAGTTAAAACTAAGTACTAAAATTTTACTTCTGCACGACCTTTATTTACAGAAATCAATAACAATATTTTTCATAAAATTATATGTGTATACTGAAATAGAAAAATGTAAGTTATAAGTATAAGCTAATGTAATAATATCTTTACATACACTCTAGGTTGACATTGGACCTTAACTTCTCTTTCTTATGTTTTGTTCTACCATATCTGAGCTCTCACAGACCAGCAGCAAACACCTTGCCCCAAACTCACTCCATCTTAGATCCTTTACATTTATGGCAAATTACCAAATTAATAGATTGATAATTAATTCCACATTTGATTTAGAATTTGAATATATAGAGATCAACACACACAAAACACAACCAGACAAAGATATTTTGATTTACTACTGATGAATGTTACTGTCAAAGAAGGAAAGAAGCTCACACATAATTTGTATTCTATCATAAGCTTTAATTTGTTTTCATATAATTTTGGTTTGATCAGTCTTTGTCTATTTCTCTCTCACGCACCATACATGCCTTGTAGAAGCCAAACCAAACTTAAAACCCAAGCAATCTTTTAATTTTTCTCATAATCTATTTATTTATTCTATTCTTTAGTATATCACATTTTCATTAAAACAAAGTCTTATCAAATGTTTTTACTCTAGAGTATGTATATTTAAATGCATATATACTTGTAAAAAAGAAGAAAAAAGGTCAAATAAATTATCAATATTACATTGTAAAATTAATAACGATTTTATGAAAGTTGTGTAATTAAATATCTTGACACTTTACTTTCAGATTGTAGGTGTACCTCTCCCTCGTTGTTCCTTAACATGTATGTTTCTATACATACTTGTTAAACAAACCTAAGTCTTTAAATAATAAATTCTTACTATATATATTGTATATTTGTTGTCATTATAAAAATGAGACTTTAACTAGTATTTCTTGTAGACGTATTTCATATCTCTCTCTCATGGATAGTACAATGTTAAAATCAAGTGCAAAAAAGAGCAATTAACTCTACTTAAAAAAGTGATGAACAAGAATTTAATTCCTTCCTCTTTCTCAAGATAACCTCAAAGAGTTCTTCTTAGGAAACATATGCTTTAGCTCTATCTTTAACCCTTTTTCACCTTCTCTCTTCCTCTCTCTCTTTCTCTCATGCCTTTGTTTATTCTAATGAAGTTTTGATCAGTGAAAGAAGAGAAGAGAGGAGAAGAGAGATATGCACAAAACATTACTTAAAGAAATAAAACGACATGACTTGGTGCAATGACAGAAACGATGTTCAGACCGTTGAAACAATCATTCCTTCCTCTGCGGCCGCTGAGTCTCCGGTAGCTGCATTTCCTGTCTCATGTCGCAAAACCTGTCCTTCTTGTGGCCATACTTTCAAGTTTCATGAGCAGGTTCTTTATTCTCTCTCTATCTCTATATATTACAAGAAATAAGGTTATTCCTGACGGTCATAGATGGATTTGACTGTCTTGACGATATTCAGATGGTCTTTTCCATCTGAAATAAATTGTCAGGAAAAGAAATCCGTCGATACTGTATAAATTCTCTGAGAGTTCCCAACAACTTGATCAAGCTTAGTATTTTTATAAAATTTTTGGACATATAAATAAGCAAATAAACGATGTATATGTCATGTAGGCTGGGATTCATGACTTGCCGGGATTGCCTGCCGGAGTGAAATTTGATCCGACGGATCAAGAGGTGCTAGAGCACCTTGAAGCGAAGGTAAGAGACGACGCAAGAAAGCTTCATCCACTCATCGATGAGTTTATCCGTACAATCGATGGTGAAAACGGCATTTGCTATACTCATCCTGAAAAATTGCCAGGTGATTCTATGTTGTTCAATCATCCATTAATCTGTTGTTTAGTTTAGCAGTTAGCACATAATTATCATTGTTGTCTTAATATGATCTAAACTATCTAACACTAACACATAATTGTTAGAATGTTTATTTTCTTTTTTTTTCTTTGGTCGGACGAATATTTATTTTCTTAGATGTATAGCTTTATTATACCGTCCAGTTTCTAATTTAAGTAAACAATAAGTCATGTATATTAAGATCAAATTTGTTATTATTTCTCAATTAACTAGTAGAAATTATTGGAAAATATAGTAAATAGAATATTAAATATGTAGCTAATTCAATGTATAAATTAGTGAATTTCATACCTAACAAAATTAAGCTTAATAGGAGTGAGCAAGGACGGGACGGTCCGTCATTTCTTCCACCGACCATCGAAGGCATACACGACAGGGACAAGAAAACGGCGTAAAGTCCACACTGATTCTGATGTCGGTGGTGAGACACGGTGGCACAAAACCGGCAAAACACGGCCAGTTCTCACCGGAGGAAAAGTGAGAGGATACAAAAAAATCCTTGTGCTCTATACAAACTACGGCAAACAAAAAAAGCCAGAGAAGACTAATTGGGTAATGCATCAATACCATCTTGGTACCAATGAGGACGAGAAAGAAGGCGAGCTCGTTGTTTCCAAAGTCTTCTACCAAACTCAACCACGCCAATGTGGTGGTTCCGTTGCTGCCGCTAAGGACCGGCCTTACCTCCACAGCCTCGGTGGTGGTTCTCGTCAACTTCATTATCATCTTCAACATAACAATGGTAATGTTAAGAGCAATGGTGGTGGAGGAGGATCCGCCGGAGTCGGTGAGTATTATCATAGTGTTCCAGCTCTTATCTCGTTTAATCAGACCGGGATACAGAACCATTTGGTTCATGATTCTCAATCTTTTATCCCTTAAAAAGAACAAAAAAAAAAAAAAATCATTTTTATATCAACTGTCGCAAAATAAGAGTATATAATCTACACATTACATTTTCTATTACACACTTACATACATTGGAAATAATTTAATCTTACAATGCAATCTCATGTACCTACTTTTTTTCTTTCATAAATTCTTTTTCTACTTCTTGATTTTACTTCTTTGTACAATTTTAATTCCTTGGACTGACCATGAAAAAAGAAATTGTACAAAAATCTCCAGTGTCTATTATTGGCACATTATTTCATGTTATTATTTGGTCGACAGAGATCTTTGTGGACTATATGGCACGATAACTAGATATGTGGAATTGCTTAAAGAGAGAAATTATGAAATCACAATCATAAAAGTATTTACCAAATGAGAATGTTTCTTCAATTGCTCAATTTGGACATCTAAATCCAAACACAAGTCTCAATACAACTTCTTCCCATCAAGGTTTTATTACAACTAACTCATTCAGCAAGATGGTCTCTACTTCTCTTGGTGACCAATTTTTTGCTTAAGTATTAAGTGGTAAGAAAAAAAAACCTTTTGTTCCAGAGAATCCTCTCTACTTCTTTGCATTCACATCCAACTCCATGTCTTGTAAGTTGAGCAACAGATCGCTAGCGCTCAAGTAAACCTTGTTCGCTGAGTTTGCTATGGTCTGCGCAATTTCTCTTGCTGCTTCGATCTTCCTGAGCGTTATGAATGCTGGATTGTTTGCAATTGCTTGACCAATGAGCTGAGCACTCTTGGCTTCTCCCTACACAAGGCATGGCAGTGTTTATCACAGAACAATAACAGTCTCTAAATACAGATAAACGGAAATGCAGAGAATTTTGCTTTACCTCGGCGCGAATAACTGCACTTTTCTTGTCTTGTTCGGCCTTCTCAACGATGAACTTAGCCCGCTCAGCTTCTTGAGCCGCTACCTGCTTGGCTTCAATTGCAGCCGTGAACTCCTTCCCGAATGTCAGGGTCGTGAGGGACACATCATCAAGCGCAATATCGAAGTTTGCTGCTCGTGCAGTCAGAATCTTCCTGATCTCCCTACTGACCGCCTGAATGTAACCCAAAAAATATCTTTGATAATATCACATTCAGATAAAACAAAAAGATTATCAATTTAGAGTCACTAAGATACCTCTCTCTGAGTGATAAGCTGGCTGGCATTGTACTGAGCAACCACAGCTTTCAAAGTCTCGTGGATTATAGAAGGCAGAACTCTTTCCCTGTAGTTCTCACCAAGGGTTCTGTAGATTTCAGGTAACTGGTCTGGCATGGGACGCGTGAGGACCCTAAGCCCAATTTTCACCTGAAAGTTTCAAAACCAACTTAAAGCTTATATATGAAGTTGTTTGGCGAAATTACACCAGTGGCATATAAAAAACCATATAATGGTTGGAGTGAAAGACTTAACATCCTCCAAATCAAATAAACAAAAGCGACTTAAATAGGTGTTGAAGCATCATACCATCTGGAGATCACGGCTTCCGGATGTACTCTCAACAAGGTAGGGTCGAGCACGAACATCATATATGACAGGCCTTTCGAACCAAGGAACCATAAGGTGCGTTCCCTCGGGGTAAACCTACGTAATAACAACATTACTAGCTCCATACTTGTCGATTAAAAAGACCATTAGAATGTTCAATGAGAACACCGATGACCCAACATGGATAAGAAATCAGCCTAGGGGATTAATCGATAGAAAGAAAACATGATTTCGAAAAACTAGACGTTAACTAACGAATCAACTTGGAGAATATCACCTAGATGTCACAAACCGCTTGAGAATTTCACTGAGAAAAGTACAGCTTATTAGAACTCTGACTAACCTTATCTTTAATTCCTACTAAACGATTGAACATGATGGCTCGATGTCCTCCCTCGACATTGTAGAGACTTTGTGTGGCACCGTAGAGACCGATCCCACCGAGTATCCCAATCTTAAGCAACGCAGACACAGCACCACCACCTGGCACTTTCGGAACCTTGACGTTGTTGAGGTTCATCTTTTTTTCTGAAACATTCCCAATATTAAAATACACAGCTCAAAATCCAGGTGTGGTAGACCAAAAAATTAAAAGGACTGGCACTCGCAATTCAGACTCAGTTATGCAACTTTCAACTTGAAAACATCCAAAAGAGAAAAATAACAAATTCAAATTCAGAAAGTGAGACCATAAAAGAAAAAAAAATGAATGCAAATGCTAGGTTTCCCAGAATACTTCTACTTAAACACCTCTACTCGAATCATTTGGCATAATAACAACGAGCAATTGGCATATTCGAGCAGAAATCTCTCACCCACTAACCAAATTACTCGTTCATTAGAAATTCGATCGATAGGTACCAACCCATCAAACAAAAGACCAAGTAAAATGGCGAGAAGCATACCTCAAAGTTTGCTCAAGTCGCCGGGAGAGTAAGGAGAAGATCGTGAGAAAGGGGTTAAGGGTTTAAGCTCCGACTTCTATTGGAGAATTAGGACGGTCTCACTTTTTTTTTACTTGGAGAAAAAGCTTAGGGCCCACGTATGGTCAATTAGATGACTCCGATGGGCTTGATGATGAGTATTACTTTATTGGGCTTAGTTTTTGATAAGCCCATATACCGAATGAGGACACTCGTTCTCGCGACTAAACATGCAACCGAACAGTTGTCAAGTCGCAGCAGACATAAATAATTATAACCGATCAAACCCTCCCAGTGTCGCCGCGTCTCTCTCTGGTGCCACCTTTTTTGTCCTCTCTCATTTTGTTTTCTTTTTATTTTGATGTAAACTAAATTTTTTCATTTTATGTTTAATACTAACTTTCCGATGTTTCTTGTAAACTCTACGATCATAACGATATATATTTAATTACTGGACATAAGTGATGTAATTTGATGTCTTAATTGGTAACTTAAATTGTCCTCTTCCGAGTAAAATTAATTAAAATTTCATAGTTAAAACATTTCAAACGATAATAAGAAGATAAATCTAAAAATGGATAACTCGAAGGTAAAAATGAGATAGATACATTAGATTTTGTCGTATTTCGGTAGATGCGGTATGCGGAGATAGTGCTACGCGCATGAACATCATGAGACACTTGCTCGAGCTCACACTACAATAAAGTGACGTGTAAAAACACAGACTTATGAGTTCATGCAAACCCAATCTTACGTGGCACGAACCTTCAAGCTCACTCAACAATATATAAACTCCTGCTAAGTCCCGTTCTCTTCATTCAACGAACAACACAAAAAAATGGTTAAGGCAGCTCATCTCCTCGTCGCAACTCTCGGGGTTCTCCTCGTCCTTAATGGCTGTCTTGCAAGGCAGTCTCTTGGAGTTCCTCCTCAGCTACAGAACGCATGTAACCTCGATAACTTAGACGTTCTCCAGCCCACCGAAACTATCAAGAGTGAGGCTGGTCAGATTGAATACTGGGACCACAACCACCCTCAGCTCCGATGTGCTGGTGTTTCCGTCGCTCGTTTAGTAATTGAACAAGGCGGTCTCTACTTGCCCACTTTCTTCACTTCCCCAAAGATTTCCTACGTCGTTCAAGGTTCATATTTACTTAAATACACACACATGATTACATAAATACAATTGATTAACCGTTTAATATCTCTTACTTCTCTATATAGGTATGGGTATTAGCGGAAGGGTGATCCCTGGATGCGCTGAGACCTTCATGGACTCGCAGCCTATGCAAGGACAGCAAGGACAACAGGGTCAGCAGGGACAAGAAGGACAACAGGGACAGCAAGGACAAGGGTTCCGTGACATGCACCAGAAGGTGGAACATGTCCGACACGGAGACATCTTTGCCACTACTCCAGGCTCTGCCCACTGGATCTACAACACCGGAGACCAGCCTCTTGTCATCATCGCCCTTCTCGACATTGCTAACTACCAAAACCAACTCGACCGCAACCCTAGAGTAATCTTATATGCAGAGAGACACAATCACTGTTAGAAGATCTACCATAACGGTTTAACTAATATGATGCTTGATTTTTGCTATAGGTGTTCCGTTTGGCCGGTAACAACCAACAGGGTGGCTTCGGTGGTTCACGGCAACAAAAAAACTTGATGAGCGGATTCGACGCCCAAGTCTTGGCCCATGCATTGAATATCAAACTTCAGTTGGCTCAGGAACTTCAGAACCAACAAGACAACAGAGGAAACATTGTTCGTGTTAAGGGACCATTCCAGGTCGTTAGACCACCTTTGAGACAGGCATACGAGAGCGAGAAGTGGAGACACCCACGTGGCCAGCAAGGCCAACCACAAATCCCACATGGAAACGGTCTTGAAGAGACTATCTGCAGCATGAGGATCCACGAGAACATTGATGACCCAGCTCGTGCTGACGTGTACAAGCCCAACTTAGGCCGTGTGACCAGCGTCAACAGCATGACCTTGCCCATCTTGCAGTACATCAGGCTCAGTGCCACCCGTGGAGTTATTCAGCGTGTAAGTCCACTTACCCTTTAAATAAATATTTTTTAATAAATTTAATAATATTATCAAGTTTAAATCGAAGTATTATATCTAATTTATTGTATGATAACAAATGTTGCAGAATGCTATGGTACTTCCAAAATACAACATGAACGCTAACGAGATCTTGTACTGTACTGGAGGACAAGCAAGGATCCAAGTGGTGAACGACAACGGACAGAACGTGTTGGACCAACAGGTGCAGAAGGGACAGCTTGTGGTGATCCCTCAAGGTTTCGCATTCGTTGTCCAGTCCCACGGAGACAAATTCGAGTGGATCTCATTCAAGACACATGAAAACGCAATGATCAGTACTTTGGCTGGTAGAACCTCGGTCTTGAGAGGATTGCCATTACAGGTCATTTCAAATGCTTACCAGATCTCTCTTGAAGAAGCTAGAAGAATCAAGTTCAACACCCCTGAGACCACTTTGACTCACTCCGCGGGTAGGCAACCACAGATGATCGAGGAGGTTGTTGAGGCTTAAGTACAACGTTTTTAGTTTTCATAATAAAGTAATGGTCATGTTGTAAACATGTCTTCTCTTTAACATAAATATGTGTAAACTATGAACACGGCGGCACTCACTTGTAATCAAACCCTTTCTTGTTATAAATAAAAGGGAAGTTCCGAGTTACATCTAATTATATATTGCGCCGGTTTCTTATTTATTGCCATAATTGACAAGTTATGTTTTTCTTAATCAGGTGCATAAAGTTAGAATTTCCAAGGAAAAACTGTATTCCGGACCTAATCAATGTTTAAAACAACCAAAAGGAATGACATCAATTTCGCAGGTTAATCAACAACTTTCCCAATTTCCAATACAAAAATAAAAACTACTATAGAAATCCATATGTTGTCTCTTTGTGAGACTATTTTTTTTGGTCAAAGGTCTCTTTGTACGATCTACAGATAGTTCTTATTTCTTATGCCATGCGAGAGGCTCGAAATTGAAGCAGGTGGAAAAAACCCATATGCAGCCCAATTGCCAATTTGTTTTGGACCTCTCCAATTTGTATTGAGTGAAATGGGACGAGCTTCGAAAAATAAAAATTTTAATACACAAATGAAAGAAGCTATAATGACCTGATTATAATTGTTTTCATTTTGTTACTATAAAAAACAAAAATCCAATCATGTTCTAGTTTGTTTTTTTGACTCTGAAGTATGATTGATTTTTTTTTTTCTTTTTTGTCGTCAATTATTATTATGAAAAAGTGATCATCGAGGATTTGAGAGTTTAAAACAACCAAAAGGAAACACCAGGTCTATAAGACCAGAAACAGAGGCCATAAATTGGCCATGAAGCACAAAGTATTGTAGCGACAATATGCTCTCAATCTCTATGTTCCGTTTCACACACGGAAACTAACCAAATAAGAGCACCTGCCGCAATGTACGAGTTCCATCTATGCTCCTTTCTGACACTAGTTACTATCTTCTTGGCCACCATATTCGCTTTAACCGAAGAAGCATGAACTTCACACGATCTAAAGTGTTGAGAGACACAACCCCATTGGATCAAAAGAGATCTGAAGATAGGCCAATCTCGCGGGTTCTTTGTAGCCTCAACAATTGCTCTGTTCTACAGCCATAATTCAACACACTGTTGTCTGAGATTTAATAAGCTTTGAGCTGCCCATATAAGACATCTGAACTTGGTTAAGCTTTTATTATAGTAACGGTAACATTGCATCTCGAGCATGGAAAAGGACTTCCCCTTGATAGTCACGAAGGACCCACGAGGCTTCGCAAAGTGTGCTCGTTCCTGTCCAAGATAGACCAATGTTACACTTGAGAATTCCAACATGTGGTTTGCACCAAGTATCAATTAATGCATTTCTACTCCTTAATCGTATCTCCTGCACGCGTTGTTCACTGGCTATACGCCACTCATCCGCCTCTCCTAATGCATTGGCAAGTGTAATAGAGGCGTTTTGATCATGTCCGCCAAAGACTTTACCATTCCTAGCCTTCCACACATGCCACCCCACCCACGGAATCGAGCGGACAATCTCATTATTCATTGCTGATGATGCTACGACATTAAGGTAGAATTCAATATACTCCTCAACGGGAACATTTAACTGCTGCGAGAAAGGGTCAAAGTGGAGCTGCTCCCAAACTTGTTTAGCGTAAGAATTTTCGAACAAGACATGGATGATTGTTTCTTCCTTTTGCTGGCACAAGTTGCACAAATGATGTACCTGTACACCCCGTGATTGAAGACACTTTGCTACTGCTAGAGCACTAAAAGTTACTCGCCAGAGAAACATCTTGATTTTGGGAAGAGTTTGAATCTTCCAAATCCTGGATTTTAGACGATTTATGTGTTTTTGTGATTGTGACACACAACTTCCCATGCTCCTTGTTTTTTGTTTATGATTTCACACCCATTTTGTACACTATATTTGTGTCGTGTATGTGGCCAACACCAGTCATCCTGTAATGATAAACATGTGACTATACCCATGATTCGAGTCACCTCTGCTTCAGGGAACAGAGCCCGAAAAATTTCGTGATCCCAACACCCATCAACGTTTAACAGTCCCGAGACTTTGAGGTTCTCATCACAAATGGACCCTTTGGGTATTGCCTTTCGCGGTGAGCCATCCCATATTTAATTATCCTTCAACACAAGGGTGTCTTCACCATTTCCTACCAATCTCATAAGGCCTTTTTGTATTAACCCTCGACCATGGATGATGCTATTCCAAGCATAAGACGGTCTTGAACCTTTACATGCTGTTAAGAAACTAGTAATTTCAAAGTATTTGGATTTGTAGAGACGGCTGGTCAAGACTCTCGGATCAGAGATAAGACGCCATGCTTGCTTTGCAAGTAATGCCTGGTTAAAAACCCATACCTCTCTGAAGCCAAGGCCACCATCGCTCTTTGATTTGCACATCTTCTACCACGAAACCCAATGCATTTTGCGTTTATTATCCTTTCCGTTCCACCAGAATTGTGAAACCACACTAGTAAGCTTTTGGCATTGGTGCTTAGTGAGCTTGAAACAAGACATAACATACACTGGAAGTGCCTGTGCTACAGACTTAATTATTATCTCCTTTCCTCCCAATGATAAGCATTTCTCAGTCCATAAAATAATTTTTGCTTTTCAGAAAAACGAAACGAAAGCAATTGTTAATCAGGTCTTCCCGATAGGTTATTGTTTTTGTTTCCTTGCTTTAAAAACGAAATTTTTATATGAGATTTAAATTAAACCAATAGTACTTTAGAATCAAAAACAAATTAAAATATGATTGATTTACTTTAAATCTCATACAAAAAATTTTGTTTTTCAAAGCAACAAAATGAAAGTAATTCCAATCAGACTTTATAACTACTCTATATAAATTTACACACTAAGACAAACATTTAATAGTTATTTACATAACATTTTTCTTTTAAATGCATAAACATAGGATAAAGCAAGGTTAGTCATTTTTCATATGACACAATATCTTTTTTTAGATGACAAGAATTGTAGAACCAATACACATGAGCAAAAAGAAAAAAATTAAAATCACCAAAAAATATTGTAATCTTGATATTAAGTACATTAAGATTCGCGCTATGCTGCAATGTTATTCTATTAAACGTATTTTATAAGATCATATTGTGGTGGTAAAACATTGGATATTGTTAAGGTAAAAAGTTCTATATAATATTCCTTCAGTTTCACAATGTTAGATATTATGGAAAAGTAATTTGTTTTAAAAAGTTAGATGTTTTATATTTCCAATGCATATTTGATTAAAAAGTTCTTGCTTTGCCCTTAATTTTTTTTCTTTCTCTTCTTATTTTTTTTTTGCAATAAATGAGGTGAAAATTTCATTTTACAAATTTTCTTAAAGTGTGTGAAATTCCAAAAACATATAATATTGTGAAAAGGAATGAGTAACTTTTTTATTATAGCTAAATTTTGTTATCGAACACTATTTTTATAGGAAAAGTAAAAAAAGCATGTTTGTACAAAAATGTATATGCTTGTGATGATAAATCTTTTGTGACCATAAAACTAATTTTACATATTTGAGACATATTAGAATAATCTAATATTAACATTTTTATATATTAACTTTCTCCAACTAATTTGTTATGTGAAATTTTTTAGACTTTCTAAGAATATAAAACAAATTTAATTTTTAATGTTGAATGTTTAAAAAGTTATTTACAAATTTAGTGAATATTTATAAGAATAACAAAAATAAATAAATGGAAACATCTAATATAGTATTAGACAAAACTTGTTAGTAGTTGTTTTTGTTGATGTGTGTAATATAGCTATTTCAAACCTATTTCACAAAGTAATCATATCAAATCAATCAATAGTCCTTGCATTTCACTTCTAAAATCTATTTTTTTAGAGAAATTTTTTTTATGATTGATTATAAAATTCTTTAAACTTCATTTCAAACAAAAATAATTGAATTTTTATATTTTAACTAAAAAAATATCTAAATAAGATTTCAATAACAATAAATCCTTCTTTTCATGAGTTCCTCAACTGTTAGTGATTAAATTGTTACTAATCTTTAGGATATTGTATTTGCAGAGACGACATTGTCCACACAAGAAAATTCTCTCAACTTTGTCTTATGAAGCTGGAAGACATATGCATGATTTCTATAGATTTACAAAAGCAAAATAATGTTTCCTTTTATCAAAATTCAAAGAGTCCATATATAATAGAACATCATACTGGTTATAATAAAAAAGAAGAGTTATTTTGTGTGTTATTTATGATATATGTTTATTTAAGTGAATAAAGTTTTAGAAAATCTCACCGCTTGGTTTTTCATCTTTTTGCAGCATACACCTCCTCAAAGAACTATAAAAATAAATTAATCAATAAAATTGTATAATTGTTAATAACATAAGTTGATTTAACAATATGAATTAAATAAGCTAATAATTATTAAATAAGTATTATTAAAAGTATAATTTACATACCTTATAGCTGCGGTGGTCTGGAGCTATCTTAATCTTAGCTACTATTGGACTGAAGTTTTTCAAGAGTGAAATAATTTGTGGTTTATTCTCTAATTTGTTTATGATCGTTAATTCATCTATCTTAAACATCTGTTTATCCTGATAATTTTTTTTAGAAAAATTCAATTTTCATTTAAATATAAAAATAGCAATAGTTTTTCGTATAAACTTTAATTCGTAGATAAAAAATAAAATAAAATTGATATATTACATGGAGGTGGAAGAAATATGGAAATGGTTATGAAAATGGAAATAAAAGTGTCTGAAATCATTCTTAATTATCATTATGATGGATAAAGAGATATGTTGTTATCATTTTGTTATCAACACTATTTTAAAAGGAAAAATAAAAAAATCATTTTTGTACAAAACATGTGCATACTTGGGGTGAGAAATTATTTGTAATTATGACATTAATCTTATATATTTCTAGACGTGTTGGTATAATCCAATACATATCTTTTTATCTATCGGATCTCTCCAACAAATTTGTTATCTGGAATTTTTCGAACATTCAAAGAATATGAAACAAATTTTTTTTTCAAATTATGTTGAATATTTAGAAATATATTTACTAGTTAGTGAATATTTAATAGAATAAAAAAAATAAGTTATGCAAGTATCTAATGCGTATTAGTGTACAAAAATTTGTTAGTAGTGATTTTTGTTAATGTGTGTAATTTAATTATTTCAAACTAATTACAAAAAAAATCATACATATCAACCATTTTTCTTGCATTTCACTTCTATAGTTCACTTACTTTGAGAGAAAATTTTATGATTTATTTAAAAATTGAAAAGAAATACTAGAAAATATACAAAAGTATATGTTTCACGTAGCATTTAATTATTTTTTAAAATGTACTTTTTAATTTGGAAAAGACATCTGTTATACAACTCATACATATATTAAAAATAAATTTTAGCCATGTTTTTTACATAGATCAAAAAATAAAAATTTTCTACAAGATTTGAGGTTTAAGTATTAACAAGTAGGTAAGAATTTCACTATATAAAATCAGTTACAAAAAAAAGAATTTCACTATAAAACATTTTCTGTTATATTTTATTATAGTTGAATTTTGTTGTCAAACACTTTTTTAAATGAAAAATAACAAAAACATGTTTTGAAACATGCATATTGTGACCATGACATTAATTTTATATATATTTGTAGACGTATATATTAGAATAATCTAATATTAACATTTTTATCTATCAGTTTTCTCCAAGTAATTTTTTATGTGAAATTTTTAGACTTTCTAAGAATATGAAACAAATTTTATGTTTAACTTATGTTGAATGTTTAACAAGTTATTTATAAAGTTAGTGAATATTTATAAGAATAACAAAAATAAATAAGTTATGAAAACATTTAATATGGTATTAGACAAAAAAATTTAGTAGTTGCTTTTTGTTGATGTGTGTAATATAGTTATTTCTAACTAATTTCACAAAAAAATCATACCAAATCAACCATTTTTCTTGCATTTGGCTTCTAAAATCTACTTTATCTTAGAAATTTTTTTATGATTGATTATAAAATTCTTTAAAACTTCTCTTGAAATAAAAATATTTGAATTTTTATATTTTAACTAAAAAATCTCTAAAATAAAACATCTTAGAATCACTTAAAATATTAAGATTTCAATAACAATGAAATTTGGTGAAATAAACTTGTCCAAGTACAAGAAAAATAAGAATTATTTGGTGAAAACAAAATGATAATTGTTTGAACCGAGTCTAGCATAAGGAGCTAAGTCCACGATTTTGATTAGAAGAGGGAAGATTGAGTAATGATTCTTTTAAGTTTTAGCGGGAAGAGGGAAGATCCGACTTCCTTCAGGTTTTAGCGTGCTTCCGAGAAGGAACTCTCCCGAGTTGAGACTTCGATAAACTTGCCGAGTTCGAAACTTAGAATTTGGCCTATTGTTTCTGTGGACCGAAGTAGGATCTCGGATCCACCTCCAACAATTGTCCCCCCTAGACTTGGAAATCTATTGCCGAGTTTCTGAGTCGGGAAGTTCTCCGCTTCTAAAATCTTCGGTCCACATGTCACTTTGCGATTGGGTTATTTGAGGTGGTTCCTTCGGTTTCCGTAAGTCATCATTTTGCGCCGATTCGTTTTCCGCTTTTTTCTATAAATACCGCTCCAGATTCTTTACTTTTTACCTTCATCTGAGGTTGACAAGGTAACTTCTCTCTCTTCTTTCTCTCTCTAATTTTAATTTCCGAGTTGCCGTACTTTTTATAATTCATTGTCATGGAGAGAGATAGATCTGAATCTAGTTCTGCAAATTCCGATTCTAATTTCGGTTCTTCTTCAACCTCTAGTAGTAGTAGGGCCCATGACTATGTAGATATGTATTTCTCCAACAGTCCACTTAGCGATTTAGGTGATTGGTACGACGAACTCGATGTCGGGCCATCGATTATCAATTCGAAGAAACTTGAAAAACTCTATGTTGTATGTCCTGAGATGGGAGATATTGACATCAAACTTCCAGACTCCAATGCCCGACCTTGGACTCCTCCAGATGGATATGTTGCCATCTATGATTGGTGGTTTACTGAGTCCAAAATGTGGTTTTCGATCCCGGATCTCCTCCCTAGGTACTGTTATGCTCGGAGGATTGCAATGACTCAGCTTAGAGTTTCCGGAGTTGCAAACATTGTGGGGGTTTTAATCCTTGGCAGTGAGGCGGGCATTGATATTTCAACTCAATTCTTCAAGGACATGACCAATTTTTGTGAAGTCAAAGCCTCAAAAGGAACATTCTTTGCCAAGGCCAAGACTGGCCTACAATTCTTTGATGAGCCGAGTTCCAAAGTTACCGATTGGAAGACTCGATATTTCTTTGTTCGTCCTGGGGATATTTTTTCGTCTGTGAAGACCTTTGGAATTCCGTACTTCCTAGGCCATAACACCTGGTAGATTTCTAGGAATGACGACGTTTTGCCTATACTTTTCTTCGGATGTTTACGTTTACTTTCTTCGTTTTGCAGTCAAGCACTCGTCTGTCGCTGTTCGTCCTCGCCTTCCCAAGCATCAGGAGTTGTTAGACAAGCTTTTAGCGTTCCTCGGCTTAACTGAAAGTTCTTGCCTAACGATCTTCTGAAGAAGACTGCTTCTCAGTATAAAAGGGGTTAGTTCAAATTTTATGTTTTTCTTTATAAACGAAATTGGCATTTTTGCTCTTGAATTGATGTCTGACTGCTATTCATTTTCTCAGGAGTTCTGCAAGGTTATAGGGGGGTTGAAGCCATTTTTGGAGATGTCGCAACTTCCCTTGTTGAAGTTAGTACTCTCCAACCCACTGATTCTGTTCCAAAAGAGGACTCAGCTGCCCAGGTGTAGCATGCTGCTAATTTCGAGACTACAGTTATAGATTTGGAGTCTCAAGAAGCTGAAATTCCGGCCCCTGAGGCTGAGGCTGATCTTCCTGAGAAGATCAGTAAAGGTTCCATTGGTTCCCCATCTTCCAAGAAGAAGAAGATGAAAACTTTTATCAAAGTTCAAGATCTAGAATCCCCAGTGTCTCCATCTGGTTCCTCGGGTCTGAGGAAGAAGCCCGAGAAGAAGAAGTCGGCAGCTGATCTTGCTGCTAAAGGTAATATCTCTCGAAAAATCCCTTTTGCTAAGTGTTTAGGCGACGAGGTAATTAGACGATGTTCGATGATGCCAGGTCGTGCTGCTGCTCTTGAGATTGCTCGAAAGGCAACCAACAAACGCAAGGAGCTCTCCCTACGCCTTCTGTTAAGACGAGTAAAGCTTCTGGGGACTTCGGTTTCCACTACGCCTTCAAAGAGTCGGCGCCGGTCAAGGATTGCGAGGTGGAAGGGGCCAACTTAATGCACTTCCCTCGAGGCTTCCAAACTTGCTTCTTCTAGGGCTCTGGTCAAGAAGGAGGCAGTCAAAGGTTCTTCATCCGGAAGACTTGCTCATGCCAACCTTCGAGTTTTGCAAGTCTCCCAACTTGGAGGAAGCTGCTTTAGCTTGGAGTGAGGTGATTGCTTTTAGGTCGGATCTGAATAAGGTAGCTGTGCCTGGAACCGAGGATTGTCCAAAGGTTAATGTAAAGGATTTCAAAATTGTATATGTTCCAATTCGGGTTTTCGAGCTGTATGGCTCAAACAAAATTATTTTTTTTTTCAAAGGTTGCCGACAAAGGAGTCTTGATTGAGCAAGGAAATGCCGAAGCAGAGCAGGCTGGGACTAGCACTTAGATTTTTTCTTCTCTTTAATAAGTGTTTGTTTTTGCTTTTTTTTTTTTTTGCAAAAAGATATTTATTCTCTTTTATGGGAAATTTGTAAAAACATTGCTTATTTTTTTAATGTATAATATTCCTCTATTCTTCCTTTATTTTGAAAAATTTCAAAGATCGTTCAATGAGGTTTTAAGACTCGATTAGCTATGATCAAGATCTTTTGGCTTTGAAAAGTTTAGTTTACTCGTCTTATTTTTGTGCGAGTTTTATGTTTTCGAGTAAAATTTTGGCGCGTCGAGAATTTTGTCTCGGCTTAAATTTGTGCGAGGTTTTAGACTTGGCTAAGTATGAGCGAGATTTTAGGGACTCAGTGAAATTTATACTTGGCTTCAATTGTGCGAGGTTTTTTTACTCGGCTAGGTACGAGGGAAATTTTAGACTTGGCTTTAGTATGAGCGAGACTTTAAGGACTCGGCGAGATTTAGACTCGGCTTAATTGTGCAAGGTTTTTTGACTCGGCTAAGTATGAGCGAGATTTTAGGGACTCGACTTAAATAGTGACACTTCTGCTTTGCCAACGATTTTATAGAATGTTAACGAGTTTATTAACTCGCTGAGAGTTTGAAACTCGACGAGGTTTTAAGACTCAGTTATATTGAATGGGATTTTGTGAACCGGTGAGGTTTTAAGACTCAGTTTTGACTAGAACTTGATCTCGACAAATTGTGTGTAGAATTGTATTTTGTCTCGTAGGAGTTTGATCTCGTCCTTTTTCTTGAGAGTTAGGGTGTAACCCGTTGTTTTTTTTTTAGGTCTGAGATGAGTAATTTAAAATTTTTGTTTAGTTATAGCTGCACCCGAAGGCTAGCTACATACCCTGCAGGGATCAAGCCAATACATAGTTCTGATTATATAATTAATTAGATGAGGATGCGTCAAGTAACGCATTCAGATCGCCGAGTCGGCGTATCTTCAATAGTAGTATCGTTTCAATAATAGTAGTATCGTCTCTAACTTTGAGGAATCTCTCTCCTTCCATCGTTGCGATCTTGTAGACTCCTGGCTTTATAATCTCATAGATGATATACGGCCATTCACAGTTGGCACCAAATTTTCCTGCGTTAAGTTCTGCCGTATATTCAAACACTTTCTGAAGTACAAAATCTCCTATCGCGAAGTGCCTTCTATGAACTTTCTTATTGTAGTACTTTGCAGCCTGTTGTTGATAATTCTGTACTCGGAAAAGTGCTTCGTTGTATTCTTCTTCCAAGTCATCAAAGTTGGTTTCCATTGGTTCATTGTTTGAGTTTTCGTCTTCGGGAAAATGCTTTTGATGCATGGTTGGTACTACTACTTCCACTGGAGCCATTCCCTCCATTTCGTGAGAAAGAGAGAAAGGAGTTCTTCCGTTTGAGCGTCTTGGTGTTGTTTGATGTGATTATAACACGCCATCCAACTCGGAAGCCCAATTTCCTTTCTTTTTGGAGAGCCTTTTCTTTATTCCATCTATGATATGTTTATTTGTTTGTTATCTCGGCTTGCCCATTTCCTTATGGGTTTCGTGGAGTTGATTTGTTTACTCGGATGTTCCATTTGGAGCAAAATTTAGTGAACTTCACCGAGATGAATTGAGATCCGTTGTCGGTTACAATCTCGTAAGGTAACCCATGCCGGTAAATTATGTTCTTCCACACAAACTTGACTACGTCTCTATCTTTGATGTGTGAATAGGCCTTTGTTTTGACCCATTTTTTGAAGTAATCTGTCATGATAAGCATAAAACGTTTTGCCGAGATGAGGGCAACGGTTCGACTATATCCATCGCCCATCATATAAACGGATATGGCATAGCTGCAGAGGTTAGATCTTCAGTAGGGGCATGGATGATGGATGATGTGCCCATGTCGTTGATATTTGTCGCATTTGGTTGCATAATGCGCACAATCCTTTGCCATAGTCGGCCAATAATATCTAAAAGTTTGGATCTTGTGTACGAGTGATCTTCCACTGTTGTAATTTCCACCAGCTCCATAATGCGTCTTTTTAATGATTTCACTGATCTCGTCACCATTGATGCAAGTGCAGAGGATCCTGTTAGTACTTCGCCGATATAACTTCCCATCGACTTAGGCATAGAAAGCGCACTTGGCTTTAAGTCGGCGGGATGCCCATCTGTCCTCTAACGTTTCTCCATCCATAATGTACGCAAGAATCTCGTCTCGTCAGTCAATTTTCTGCTCGTTGGGTTGTTCAATATCTAGCATCTCGATATCTTAGTCGCCCTTAGTTTCAGTAATTGTCGAGACGAGTTCTACATCTCCGTTTGGTAAACTTATACTTGGTTGGTCTATATTTACAACTGGTATTATCCTCCTTTGATTGGGATCTGTTGTGGATGCGAGAGCTGCTAAAGCGTCGGCTGAAGTGTTCTCAGATCAGGAGATTCTGTTTACTTTGAACTTCATATCCTTCGTCAAATCCTTGACAACTTTGAGGTATGCTTCTATCCGGTCGTTTTTGGTATCATATCCTCCATTCACTTGGTTGACTACCATTTGAGAGTCACAATAACATTTTACTTCGGTTGTTCCAGTCTATTTGGCCAGCTTGATTCCTACGATTAATGCCTTGTACTCTGCTTCGTTGTTGGATGCTGGAAATGCAAGTCAAAACGATTGTTCAAAGATTTCTCTTATCGGACTTTCAGATCGAATTTCGATCCCCCAACCACATTTCAACGATGATTCGTCAACGTAGATTTTTCATGTCCAAAGATCATTGTCTGATCTTAAGGGTTCTAAGTCGGGGGCCAATTCAATTAGAAAGTCGGCTAGTACTTGAGACTTTACACTTGTTTTTCCTTTAAATTTGATATCGTACTCACTTAATTCGATGGCCCACGTAGTTATTCTTTCGAACTGGTTGGGACTATGTAGAATTGTTCGTAGCGGGTGATTGGTTAATATGATGATAATGTGAGACTAGAAGTAAGGTCGTAACTTCCTTGTCGATGTCACCACGGCTAACGTGAGTTTCTCAGTAGTCGGATATCTGGTTTCTGCTCCGTCTAAAGATTTGCTTGTGTAGAAAATTGAATTCTGAGTTCCTTTGTCATCTCGAACTAGCACGCTGCTCACTGCCGACACTGAGACCGTAATGTATAAGCATAGAGGTTCTCTGTTCATGTTTTGCAAGAATCAACGTGGTTGAAATATACTCTTTTAACTCAGAAAGAGCATTCTCGTACTTCTCGTCCCACTTGAACTCTTTATTTCCCTGCAATAAGTTGTAAAACGGGAGACACTTATCCGTTAAGCGTGAGATGAACCGATT
Organism: Lepidium africanum; assembly: GCA_900406405.1. Classification (NCBI taxonomy): domain Eukaryota; kingdom Viridiplantae; phylum Streptophyta; class Magnoliopsida; order Brassicales; family Brassicaceae; genus Lepidium; species Lepidium africanum. Next base: position 35,939 of record OVAX01000851.1, on the reverse strand, counting down.
CAGAGCGGTTATTCGGCCAAATAGCCTTTGAACTTTTCTTTTGTTCTTCGTAGAAGGTAACTATTGGATTGCTTTAATCTGCTTTGGGTTAGCTTCAATTCCCCTTTGACTGACTATGTAATCGATAAATTCTCCCAAGGTTACTCTGAAAGTGCACTTTACCGGATTGAGCTTCATCTGATATTCATTTAATGTTTGAAAACATCGTGCTAGATGTTCGACGTGATCTTCAGTGTTAAGAGACTTCACAAGCATATCATCTATGTATACTTCCTTTGTTTGTCCGAGTTGATCGGCAAACATCTTGTTGACTAATTTCTGGTAAGTTGCTCATGCATTCTTTAGACCGAATGGCATTACTCCATAGCAGTAAGCTCCGCAATCTTGGATGAATGAAGTTTTCTCCATGTTGTCAGGGTGCATCCGAATTTGATTATACCCCGAGAAGGCATTCATGAATGAAAGGAGTTTATTTCCAGTGGTTGCTTCATTAATTCTGTCGATATTCGGCAGTGGGAAACTATCCTTTGGACATACTGTATTGAGGTCGGTGAAGTCCACGCATACTCGCCACTTCCCGTTCTTCTTGGGAACAACAACCGGGTTAGCTAACCATTCCAGGTATTGGACTTCGACAATTGATCCAACTTTGGTTAGCTTTTTAACTTCATCGATTACAGCCTTTGTTCTTTCCGATCCTAGCTTTCTTTGCTTCTGCTTGACGGTCTTGTAGGTCGGATCAACGTTTAATCTGTGGCTTGCAATCTTCAGATTCATCCCATGCACATCTTTAGTCGTCCATGCGAATATTGCCACATTTTGTTCCAGAAGTTTAATCAACTTGTCTTGGATTGACTTACTCAGATTGTCCCCAATGCTTACGCATTTGGACGGGTCTGTGAGATCAATGTTCACAAGTTCTACCCTAGATTGGTCTGGTTTTTCTGGAGCGGGAGGCTATGTTAATGCTTTGCTTGTAATAAACGTTGTAATCATGCAAGATTTGTTCCTTAACTTTAACTTGGTAATAAAGCATGTCCGAGACATCTTTTAATCTCCTCGAAGCGTGTAAACTCCTTCGCTTGTCGAGATTTTCACACACTAATGGTAGCTTGATGGAATTTCCTTCATTGTATGGATCCAAGGTGTCCCAAGTATCATATTATAAATTGGCGGTTTATCTACTACCAAGAACTTGATCCATCTGGTAATTCTGGCAACTCGAACTGCTAACTTGATAGTCCCGTTTGCATTTATCGTGCTTCTATCAAATGCAGTCAATGTTGTTTCCACTGGTTTGAATCGTGCATCTGGTAAAGCCATCTTATCTAATATCTCCTTGAAGATTAGATCTACCGAACTGCCTGTATCAATGAGGATCCGAGATACGTTGCAATTTGCTACTCGTAATTTGACGACTAGTGGGTCGTTATGTGGGAAGCTTACTTCTTCAACATCCTTGACGGTGAATGTAACTTTTGAATCAACCGGTCCTAAGCTTTCCTGGATTGAATCAAGGTTGACTGCTGCTACAACCTTTCGTTTGCACCTTTTAATTAACTTTATAGTGTCATCGCAAAATTGTAATCCTCTCATGATTACATTGACCTCTACTCTCAGAGATTCCAATTCTTTGGTCTCCCCATCTTATTTTTGCCGTTTTGGTTTTTCTTTGGCATTGCTGTCTTGTTTTGCTGCTTTGTAAGCCGCTTCCTGCAACTAGGCTTCTTTCGCTTTTGTGCCTTGAACTTCTGAGTTTCTTCTTCTGAAAGGTTCAACTCTCCTTTGGTAAATTTTTCAGCAAGTAGCTCTTGTAAGTGTTTGCACTTAGAAGTGGAATGACCAGTCATATTGTGAAAGGCACAGTATTCACTTCGGTTGTAAGTGTTGTTAAAAGGCTTTTTGCGAGATGGGCTATCAGTTTCACCGACTTGGAAAGCCGTTGCCGAGATCGTTTTCCCTCTGTATTTATATTGTCTCGGCTCATGGTATTCTTCTTTCGACTCTTTAGCTCCTGAGTCCCGATTTTGCGTTCTTGCGAGGATTTGCTTCTCCTCCACGTAGTCTGCATGTCTTGCTGCTCTGCATAGGGCATCCAAGATCGTACTGAGATGATTTACAAAGAGATCTATCTGCAGGGCCTCGTCCATAACCATTCCAGTTCTTAAGGCCTAAGTCAAGATTTTCTTAATTCGTCCGAGATATGATTTTAGACACTCATCAAATCCTTGCTTCAATGACTGTAGCTCCACCGTAGAAGTATCTTGGTTAACGAATATGACGTATTGCTTCATGAATAACTCGACAAGTTAATTGAAGCTCTCGATCGATCGAGTTGGCAACTTGGTAAACCATACTAGGGCATCGCCGGTTAGATCTCGGCGAATAGTTGGCAGTAAGCTGCGTCCTCCTGGTCGGGATTGTAGGTGGTCCCATTCATCATGACGTTGAAAGCACTCATGACTTCGATTAGGTCAGTAGTCCCATCGTATGTCGGGCACCTTATTCTTGGTCCCCGATTTACCGAGACTCTCTTTAGCCTTAACACAAAGGGTGAGTTTCAAGCTTAAGCCAAAATTCACCCAATCTCTGGCGCCGAGCTAGTAGCTTGATGGAACTGAGACCGCATGTCCTCCATAATGTATGCAACTGATGCGTCCATTATAGTCAGCATCTATTGTCCTAATGCGTTTGGCGTCGTAGTCTATCTTGGTCTGATCATGTTGGTTGTTTGTGGACTCGGAATTGTTCCGAACAGATTTCTTTGGACACTGGCTAACACTTCTCCGTATAGCCTTTTGTTTTGTGTAGATGGGAGGTTACTCTCGTTTAGACGAGACTCAATTCTGTCGAATCTTTCCGAGTTTCTTCGATTGGAAGCTTCAAATTGCGCTATCATGTTGTGCACCAAATTATCGATTGAAAGTGGTCCTTGCGGCGAACCTGGGAGGGCAGCGACTTCCTAAGAATTTTCTCTGTTCTCCTCCTGAGTTTGAACAGAGTTCAAGGACGATCTGAGAGTCGGATCAACATTTTCTTGGAGGTTAAGGTTCCTCCTTTCGGGTGAGCTGACGGTTACTTCGTCTTTTACCATCCTTTGCTCCACGTGTGCTCCTTTGTTCGTGTGTAAAGAATTCCTTCGATGTATTCCCCACACACGGCGCCAACTGTTCGGACCGGGTCTAGCACAAGGAGCTAAGTCCATGATTCTGATTAGAAGAGGGAAGATTGGGCAAGGATTCTTTTAAGGGTTTGGAGAACAAAAGAGTGTATTGTGAAGAAGGATAGTTGCTGAGTACAGTATATTGCTTAATGTCTTGTGCCAAAAAGTGGATCCCTTCATTAAAAGACATGCTCCTCTATTTATAGACCATAAAGGCAGTTACAAAGTAGATTATATAAAGGAAAATATGCAAATTTCTAGATAAGATCGTATCTAGAAGATTCTTGCTATATTTTTGGAAATTTTCCATGTCGGAATAAGAAAATTTTCATTTCTTTGTTTGCTAACGTGTCATCCGACTTCCTTCAGGTTTTTGCGTGCTTCCGAGAAGGAACTCTCCGGAATTGAAACTTCGATAAACTTGCCGATTTCGAAACTTAGAATTTGGCCTATTGTTTCCGTAGATCGAAGTAGAATCTCGGATCCACCTCTAACAATGTACTCAAAATGATGTGATGGAAGTTTCATGTATTGTAACGGGGAAAGATATATAAATGAAAATTTAAAATGTATAGTTTTCAATGTTGTTTACAACGATGTTGAAAATATTATTTTGTTTCTTTCCATTAATCCACTTAATAAATCTGAAGAATTTTACATATAGTTAATTCTCTCCATCATATAAACATGTAATATTCATTGTTTTTTTCTCAGTATGTAGTTACATGCCTTAAATAAAGGCTCACACATTTGGAGTTAATTCGATTTTACTCCATTGCATGTAGAAGTTAAAAACCCAAAATATTTTAAAGATGAGATGAATTTTAATTATAGATTGAGTATTGTCAAACCAGTTGACAGAAAAACATGTATTCATAAATGAGCACGATAACTTGGTGTACCTTAAGTTACACATGCTTATTTTTAAAATAAAGCTAACAGATAGGAGCTTGTGGTTGGCCACAAATATAAAAAAATTTACCTTGTGGTCAAGTAACAACTAGGTAAAAAAAAATTATATTATTATCCATAAAACTTTAGAAAATTATATTAACGAAACAAGAGAAAATTTATAGAAAATTTCTTTTAGAAACAGAAGGGGTATTATTCACAGAAAAAAACTAAGTATGACAATGATATTCATAGTAATGGTTTACATATAATAACAAAATAAAATAAAAACACACTAATTATAAAAATCTCCTAGAAAACCTAGAATCACAATCCCTATACCCAAATGCCACACAACATACATGTATAATAATTTGTCAAATCTATAAAGATAGAGTATTTGCATATTTCACGAATCAACAAATCGGCGATATAATATATGTTCAATGGAAAGCGAGGAGGTTGTCGGTCTCAAAACTCAAGCTACCACATTCCATGTGAAGTTCAGAGACCATACCACCATCCGATGATGATCCCATACATGTCTTTTCATTCTCCAAACTCGTCATATCCGATGACAACAAAATCTTATCATAATTATGATTATCAGTGATGTTGACACTGTTGTTGTTGTTGTCGACATAAAGCAGATTTAGCAATGACTCGTGATCAGGGCCATGACCGATCATCATTTGCTCCCAACCACATGCTATGGTTTGATGATTACAATGATAAGGATGATCAGTGGTCCTTGAATTCTGTTTCATTAGCTGCTCCCACTGATCACAAACTTGGATTTTCATCTTCTCATCTCGTTGATGATGTGGAGGAGATGATAGTAAAGGTGGCAATTTATTATCGTAACTAGGAGCATAATTAAGATCTGGAGCGTCATTAATCTCAAGCCCTTGAGTTTGATGATCATTGATTACTTGAAGTGATGAGTCTCTGCCTTTGTTGAACACTCGGCACAAGACCCAGTCTTCCTGTGTCCACATAGAAAACGAGAGGAAATTGTTATAAAATAATCATTTTATAAAAATGCATGAAATGTTTACGTTACGTGCGATCTCGTGCATGCAAATGACCAAACACGCATTAAAGCCACTTTTGTCTCTTTCTTCCTCTTTTGTTTTCATTTTTTGTTGTTTTGTTCTATTATGCATAACTTTCATCGTCATTCTCTGTACTTGCTGCCATCTCATCATGCGTATCTTGCCATGCATGCCCATGCGTACATATTATACTTACATATATCATGTAGTGATCTCATATATAGTCTAAATTGATGTTCTTGATGATATGCAAATATACATCTATATTGTACTGGATGCATGCAAGTAAATATGATATTAATGGATTGTGACAATTCTTGACTGTTATGATTTATTTTATTTTTCTAGCTAACTTAATTATAAGTTGCAGAATCCTACATATTGTCATATTTTCAAATTAATTAATAGATGTTTTGGGATTTTTTCAAATTAAAAAAATTGTAAAATGACACTTTAACCTCAATTATTAATCTAAAATTTTTTTAAAAATATTAAAAAGAGAAAACAGAAATAAATAAAGACAAAATACGAAATGTTTAGTTAAATATGCATTAGAATTAGAAAACACTATTTTCTGGAAACAATTTTTATTTTCAGTACATTTAACAATTAACAATCTATGAGCATAAAAGACCAATAGTACCATTGATTTGGTATTAACTATGCATGGATTATTCACGAGTAGACACATGTCGTGAGTTTAGGCACACGTTGTAAGTTAATCTTAATAAGACGTAATTATTATTATGAAATGATCATGATAATTACTAATAAGAGTTAGTAGTATTAAAGAAAGAAAGAACAAATGTTGGGGAATAATAATGAAGTGTACCTTAGGTGGGATATTAGGACATTCAAGACGAAACTCATGCATGATCCAAGTAGTTTTGATCCCATTAGGAGCTCTGTTCCTGTAGAAGACCAGTGTTTTTCTCATCCCTACCAATCTTCTTGTCCTTGGATCCATAACCGTTCGATCTTTTCCTGTTGCTTTCCAATATCCACTAATTGTCGCTCTGTTTGTTCTATATCCAGTTGCATATTTTCTATCTCTAAAACTGAAGAAGTACCATTCCTTTGCGTTCAATTTTGCCACATCTTCACCAAAAACATATATATATATATATAAACCATTAGTAAAATTTTATTTACAAGATGTGTAAATTTCTATCACAATATTTAAATCGAAAAAATTGTAAAAATGAAATACATATTCCATATATTATTAGTGTTACTAATACGGTAATACCAAACTGACATGATGTAAAACACCCCTCTCCTACCGACTTTTTTTTTGGTTAAAATACCGAGTATTGAATTAGAAGCATAATAAAACTTATTTATTCGCTTAAACCACTAGTTTACCATAGGTGTGATTCATATATTATTACTTAGTGTCCAAGAAAAATTTAATTGGGTTTATAGGCTTTGTGATTGGTAAACCGTGATTATATATGTGAAAGGTTGTGTGATGATATAAACTTGTGATGTAGACGAGACGAGGATTGGGAGACATTGTATTATTAGTTTTGGCAAATAATAATTACGATTTTGACTTCAATAGAGGAATTATTGCTTTCTCAAACATTCCTCCGATCAGTTTCGCATTAATTTGAACCTTATAGAAGACGATCATTAAAATGATTTGATGATGATGATGATACATCTTTATTAAAAAATATATTTATAATATAAAATAATATGACGGCTACTTTTCAAAATAAGATTCCTTTATTTTGCCATCTTTGAGATTAGAGGTATAGATGGCAATTATTTATTTTTCGTAAACATAATTATCATCAACCAAATTCTAAAACAGACTAGTAAAAGTATATATCGGATTAATTAGGATAAATCGTGGTGGTGATGAAAGTAATTAAAGGTTTCTTGTGTCTCTAAAGTTGCTTGTGCTATGGGGCAAAAAAGGTCTTCGTGTTTACACACAAAGCCAAACTCTTTTGTTTAATCTTTTAATTACGTTTTAATTAAAGTTCTTTATTGCAACAAATTAACTAACTTTGAATTTTTTATTCTACAAGTTATCTTTATAAAACAAAGTCCCCAAAAGTCAAAATTACTAAGACAACAACAACAAAAAAAATAAGAAAACGTTAAGAAAAAAAAAGCTGACAACAGGATTCGGTCCCCTTTGAAAAAGCTTCCTAAATTTCTCAAAGTAAAAAAAAAAACGAACACAAACAAATTATGAAAAACTAGAAGCATACAAACACATAACATGTATATATATATATATATATTATGATTACTTTTATGTTAAAATTTTCTAATTTACGAGAACTCTATAACGACAGCTGTGTTTTGCATATTTGGTGCTTTTGTACAGAATCCTTGTTTTTTATATATAAAGCTAATCGAAAACATATTATTAAAAAAACTTGCAAGTATCCCAACTAATCATGACACTATCTGGATAATGTTTTGAACTATTTTTAATGCAATCATAAATCATGATTAAGAATTCAGTTCAGAAATATAAAATTTATGTGAAGACATCACCCGATTGAGTTTATGCAATCAAATATATCATTATCTTTCATTCTTTTTCAGAATGAAGAATCAGCATATTCGTTTTGAGTAAAAACATATTAATATTCTGTAAATCTGTATATATTCTTTATAAAGATTGGCATGCGAGTATATGTGCATGCATATAGATATATATATATACACGTGTATGTTTATACATGTACAATAATATCTGACTAATACACATAAGTAAGCATCATCTAATTGCGTATATAATACTAATATATGTGTTAACTAATCTGATTTCAAGACTCTGTTTTCTTCTTTAATTTTCTATGTGGAAAGTTTCAAGAATCTTTACCAAAGCTATATGAGATCCACCAAAAGGCATGAGAGTAAAGAAGATGAATATAAACACACAAAAGCAATCACAAATATAAGATAAATAAGTTACCAGGAAGCTGCCATGGCTCACAGATATGCAAGTCAATCTCGACAAGATCAGTAGAACTCTTCAAAGCTTCATTAACATCTTCATCTTCAACATCACCATGATCAGATTTGGCCTTAATCTTATTGCAAAGATAATGACAAACCAACTCTTCATCACTTGGATGAAATCGAAACCCTGGTGGTAATTTGGATCCAACATCTTTCAAACCCATTTCAGTGACTAAATATGTGTTTGTAAGAGAATATTACAGCCAATAGAAAGTGTAAAGGGTTCAAAGGAGAAAGTAGAAAGAAGGAGAGGGAGAAGGAAAGAGGTGTAGATACAAATATATAGGTTTAATTATGTATATATTTATAGTTAGTGGGAAATTAGTTTATATGAAGTATAAGAAAATAGACTAATAAATGAGATGCATGTAGATATATATGTGTATGAGATGCAAGTTATTACAATATTGTAAGAATAATTGGGTCCATGGTTGTGTAATAATATGTAGTTAGTTATGGTGGGAAGTTTCATGAAAAACCAAAGTTACAAGAAATCTTGGTTGTGAGGTGTCTCATGGGACACTATTATCAGATATTCTCTTTTGGTTTCATTGTTATCCACTTATGGAAAATCAACCAAACTTTTCCATCTTTTTTTTTCTTCTTCTTCAAATACCCGTTTACATTTAGATTAATTTTGGTTATTTTTATATAAAAAATTATTCGGTAAATTCCATATATAGGTATAAGAAACTACATATATAGCCATAAGAAACTTTGTATATATATTCCATAAAAATTTTATATAATTGGTTAGATTTAGACTTTAATTTTTAATTTGACTATATGATTTTCGGGGTAAGTAATAATTCAGCTTTTTATTATATTGAAAAAATCAAAAATATTAATAGGAAAATCTTAAGAAAGTTAATACACTTTGTCATTTTCTTTTCACATTCTTTGAATCTACGAGTTCTGATCAATATCCAAAATCCTATCACGCGGATTTAAGGGTAATTATATATATATATATATATATATTATATTTTTTTGCTGCCAACAATAAGTATTAGCAATGGCCTAGATATGTGTTTATATTCTGTATATACAACTATCATCGGCCATATATTTTTAGGGGAAAATATAACATTATATTTTTAGTGGTCAGTGTGATCCTCAAAACCATATGTACCTTCTTTTTTTTTTTTTGAGCAAACCATATGTACCTAATTAATATGTCAAATATATAATATTTTCTGATTTTATAACAAATTGAAAAGGGGTTGGCAAAGCATGTTGTAAAGTTGTAAATGAGCATGCAAGAGTATGTATATATAACTCTTACTAAAAGGAAATCAGTTATGAATTCTATTCTAAAGAAAATTCGTTATTACTTTACCTTTACAATGCTTGGATTTGTTTCTCCTTTTGAACTCCGTAGGTTCGTTTGATTTAGATACTGGATTAGTATTTTCTTAATTATGATTTAGTATATTGGTTTAATAAATATATAAGTACGTAGATCAGACTAGCTAGATACACTGATCCGTTTTGATTAATAAGTTGACATTGATTCCTCCAGAACTAAATTACGCGTAACATGCTAATGTGGCATATATATGTGACGAGAGACCAATTTATTTAACATGTTAGAGACAATATACGTCCAATATATAAGAATGTTTGCTTATTAAAAATCAATCAATAATTACCAGGTCAACCATATGCATATATAAATTATACATCACTATAAAATAATAGTTCAAACTGGTATACTCATGAGATTCTCATCCAAATTGCAGCTCGTTGTATAATATTTTTTTTCAAGATTCACAAATTTATTTTTCTCCATCGATCACGAGCTAGATTTTTCTCGTTTTTAGATATTTTATTCAATCGAAAATCCATCTAAATCTTTCAAACTAACGAACATATATCCTCATACGAGCATATATCCATATATTATGTTAGAAATAGAATATTATTGATATCTTAATTATATCAAAAATTTGGATCATTTTAATATAATATATATGATTTAGAGGTTAATCTATTCATTACAAATTGATTTTGAATCGGAAGTCCAAATTTAAAAACGAGATTTATAGGCAGGAACGATAGGGTACGGTAGCAAATTAGCAAGACAACGAACTCAAGGAGTCTAAGCTTAATTTTGAGTGGTAGGTAATAAACTAATAGTGACATCTCTATTTCAGAATATATTTTGGTTTATGTGAGAAAATGTAAAATAAATTGATTTGACTTTTATACTCAATAAGGGGTAATAATTGTTTTTTACCAGTACTTATTGAGGAATTTTTTAATAGTATATATGTATGTGTAGAATATGTAAACACGTCAACAAATTAGATAACAGATAAAAACAGATATATCTTTTATGAAACTAGAAACAATTGATGGGAGTAAGGGGTCCATTAATGATGAATATGAAATCGAAGTCTCTGTGAACTTGGAACAAAACTTATATGTTGATGTTTCGAAAATTCTTAGATTTATTCCAGACTCTGGCCACAATTATTAAGGTACAGACAAAACTCAATTTTGTCATTATGCTTCCTATGTTTCTCGTAATTATTGGAAGTTGTACAGATGTATATACACACACACAACTTTTGTATTTTACGAATAAAGTCGAGCGATACGTGATTATATACATCATGATGACTAAATAAAATATAAATAAACATTGGCCTAGGGTTACAAAAATCTTTGCAGCTCCGTAGTTGTGTAATTTTTAATTTGTTTATATATACGAAAGAATATTTATATTACCAAATGACTCTTAGTATAAAGAGATCATGAATTTATGTTTATTTGCTAGGGGTGATTTATGCATTAAACATGATAGTATTTACAGTTGGTTCTATACACCGAAATAGACTATAGATCTGGACCTCTTATAGTTTATAAATAAATAAATAAACTATCGAATGGTTGCTTTTATATACTGCATATTTTAAAGATGAAACATAAACATATAAAATATAATTTTAGTTTAATTATTTTTTTATTCTTTATTTAGAAAAAAAGAATCACAATATTATTGTTTGCTTGTGAATTTTCAAATAGGTGCGGGACCAGCTGAATAATAACACAATTTATGTACTTACAGACTTTCGCGCCTAAATGCATGTTTCATATTGAAATTTACTGACCACAATACAATTTAAACTTTACTTTTGCAATTTTACTTATATAATTTTTTTGTCTAACACTGAATCGACAAGATCCGATCCATAATCTAAAATTCTTTTCTTAAATTACTATAATATAACATATAGGAATTGAACTCTGATACCAAATCATTAGTTGGATCATCCTAACCACCAGACTAAAAGTAATTCGACAGTTTTGCTGATATTTATTTATATATAAATGGAAAAAATTATATTCGATTATATAATTATATCTATGAAAAAATTATATTTTATATTAGATGTTGTTATTGGTAAAGACAAAACAGATGGTAGATGAAATTATAAATCATAATATTAATGGATAACAATCATACTATTATAAGGATGCGATAAAATAGAAAGGCCTATCCTTGAGGGTTGTGCCTGATGAGGAAACTTATTAGTGAGCTGGATATTTAATAATTATGCTCATGGTGGATCTTATATCATTGTCTCTATAATAGCTACTCCCATGTTATTTATTAGTTGATGTTTTAGAAAAAAATTTATTTTTTAGTTAATATTTTTTTTGTCAACCTTACTATAGTTGGATCGACAAGGTTCGATCCATAGCCAAAGCCCAAACTCTAAACTTCTTTTTTCCTTTTTCTTACACCTGGGAAGACTCGAAACCGGGTGCCTGAGGATTTGTAGTACTACTGGGCCACCTGTTCTCGGCGATATTTTAAGATTTTAATGCAAAATTTATTGTACTTTTAGTATTTTTGACTCTTTAAATTCTGCAGATTGATTTGTGATTGGCTAAATTATTTTGGAATTTATGATAAATTATATTTTGTTTAGAAAAATAAAACAACTAATAATTTATTAATATGTTTGAAAAGCCTAAAACATCAACTATAAAAAAACAGAACGAATATATAAAATCTCATTAAACATATTTAAATATCATTTCATATTTAACATCATATATTTAATTATAAAAATATAATTTTATTGTTGAAGAAGGTTAATACTGTTCAAGAGGGAAGGTTAGATTCCATTTGGGTTCGGACTTCGGATCATAATCTAAACTAATTTTCGTACATATAATCATTATTATTTTGATATAAATACATTTGAAAGTCATATGAATCGAGTCTGGCTAAGCTATAGATTAAGTTAGTAATAATGAATATGTTTCAGAATATAGCTTGACTATGATTGATGTTTCACGTACTATATGTATAAGTGCTTAAGCTCATAAGGATTAAGGTATTAATTGCTCTGGTTTGTGTTTGAATTGTTGCTATAAAAAAGGATATCATGTACTTTATATAAAAAAAAAGATATTATGTATTCCTTCCGTTTCATAATAAGTGTCGTTTTAGGATTATATTTTCGTTTCAAAATAAGTATCGTTTTAAATTTATGATGTAACTTTTATAATAAATTGTCTACTTTAAGTATCGTTTTAAATTTATGATGTAACTTTTATAATAAATTATCTATTTTAACCTCATTATTAACCAATAAAAAAAAGAATGTTAAGAGTCAACTAGTTTTTAGGAATATAATAAAATTTTAATATGTTTTCTTAATTTGTGTGAGAAATACTATAATGACACTTATTATAAAAGGGACGAAGTACTGATGTATGAAAAGACAAGACACACATGTTTTGGAATCAAACGTAAAGTGACTCTAATAAGAGGCTGCTTCTTTCCCTTGGATTTATGAACTCGCAGTCAATTCGATAAAAGGAAAAATCGACAGATAGTGAATGAAAAAAATTATAAAACCAATCGTCGACTAAAAAAACTTTAACGATTTTTTATTATTTTTTGATAAATAGAGAAATTTACCAGTTTTAACATCAGAATATAATTTCATCCTACTACATATAGTAGATTTAAAAAGAATTTTAGAATGTGGGTTTTAAGCTATGAATCAAACATTGAAAAAGAAAAAAAAAAACCATATTAATCTCTAGATCCATAAAAATCATAATTGCCTTGACACCTGATACGTTTGGAATGATTAAAAATGTTTTGCAAAGGACTCCAATTCTATTTTAAAATTTAACAAAAAAAAATTTCTAATTAACTCAGCTTAATTTTTTCTACGAGATTTTAGATAAGATACAGCTCTCATGAGTTATACAAAATAAATTATTTAGTTATAGAACAAGGGACCTATAGTGAATTGATTATCAATATATGCAACGGAAAACAAAACAACTATACTCTATTGGTAGTTATATAATTATATAGAACCCTTCGACAAAATTTATGCATTGGCCGTATTACCAAAACAATCTTTTAAAAATGAGTAGATATGTCTACTAACTGACAAATTTCGGTTGGAATATTATGAGAAGAAAAATATTATAATAACCAAGTTTAGAAACAAAATACGTTAGTTATTGGAAAGGGAATACAAATACATTCTTCTTTTAATAATACAAACCCTTAATTAGAGGGAGGGAAGAGCCGATAATGCGGCGGGAAAATTGGATAGCCGTTTTCTTAATTTGATGACACGTCCTTCCATTGCTCGTGTTAAATTATCTTACTTAGAATGTAAGAAATCAAGACTACGTTTTATACAAATTAACTTTACAATAATAATCACCGATGCCGTGGACAGTTTTCCACTATAATGTTACATTGTATTATCAAAACTAAATTAAATTAACCAGTAGTGGTAATCTAGTGGTATAAAGACCGAGATCTTATGACGTAAATTCACAAAAATTCCAAATTCGATACTTTTTAAGTACTATCTCTTAATTAAGTGCACGTTACGCTTAAGTCCAATAATTTACATTTTCGAGCAGTTCTCTATGAGCTAATAGAGATGAGATTAGCTAGGTGGTAATTATTCGGATTATTAGGGTTATCAAAGAAAAAAAAAATTCCGTTTCAAACATTTTTTTGACAAACTGAAAAGAGAAATTCACAAATTTGTAGCTGGACTTTGTAAAGTTGTATAATTTGTATAATATGGTTTAAAGTTTGAGCTATAAATTATAAGAAAAACAAATAATAATATAGTTAATTTCATTTGTTATTTGGCTAATCAATGAATCAAAAAGTAAAGTTCTAATGATCCTGCTGATCGGAAATATACATGAATTACAATCATAAAAATGCATCGTTAGATACTCCACATTTTTCACGTTGGAACAATATGCCCCATAATTATTTTATTTTTTTTAAGTTAACTTATTCCTTTTTCTATTTTGCCATAGATTATGTGAATTTGAATCCTGTAGTTAAAACACAAACATAAATCAAAAGACGACATGTCCATGTCATTCATATTTAGTTAAGAGAAGCTCAAGAGTGAACAGGAACAAATTTTAAAATAGTAGATGCCTGTTCTTTGTTTTTTTTCTCCTGATGGAATAGGTACCTAACATTAGGGCAAACCAAATCAAATAATAATTATTTTTGTTTTTGATTTTCTTTTATTCAACATCGAATTTTTACAATCATGTTTTCTTATGAAGCTGACGTGTAGCATCTTGAAGAGTAGAGTTATGGAACCAAAGTTATCCGACCACACCTTATAGCGTTACAGGCGTGTATTAATGAGAACCTATGTAAGACAATACCGGTTACTAGCTAAACAACAAGGATCATTGTTTCCTATATCCTTTTCATTTGCATTTTTCTTAAAATCTTTCTCAGTTCATTTATAACAAAGTAGTAAGGCCAGACTCGGTATCTTTATTAATTTTAACGTATAAATATGATCACTGATTCAAAATTTTTTTTTTTTTTTTTTGTAAACATTAGACCGGCTTATTAATCAAATTTCTGCATAATGCAGACAGCAGGACTCGATCCTTGGATATGCAATTGCGCCTGCCTTTAGTGGATTTACCGTCTGCCACTAGGCTAAAAGCCACTTACGATTCAAAAAAATTAGATACAATAATTTTGTGTTATAGTTGATAGTCATTTTAATTATTCTTATTATTTTTAGCATACGTCTCAATATTTAAGAATTTTGGGATAATACACTTATTTAATTAGAAAATTTTTTAATGAATTTCTTTTTTGTCAACATTGGACCACAACTGATCGGGCCATTAGCCAAGTTTCTGCATAATGCGGATGCCTGTAGTGGATTTACTATATGCCCCTAGGCTAAAGACCACTTGCAAATTTTTTTAATGAATTAAAATCAAATTATTATCATGTAGATATATATATATATATAGTATAGGCCCCATGAATAACTACGCAATAGCGTATTAATCACTTCGATTTTTTTTTTTACGAAGGAATGATCACTCCGTCGGAAACACCATCCGAATGAGTTAAAATTATTGTTGTGAAGACCTACAAATCATATGTGAAAATATAAATATGTATATTATTAAAGAAAAGTTATGGCAATAAGGGTAAATTAGAGGGAGAAAGATCGATGTATATTATAATTATTATTAGAGTTTATTGCCAAGTTATTCTCTCTAAAATGATCTATATGTGGAGAAGTATTTTTTGGTTAAAAAATCACCTCTACTGTATTTTTTATCAAAATTTGATGGTAAAGAGTCGCCTTACTTCCAGAGGAATTTGAATTATGCATTGGAATTGGACCGTATAAATCCAATTGTAAAGAAAAAAATGATCGATGTCAAGGATTATGCCCAGACCCATCATGTGTTTATTGCCAAGGAGGATTATGTGTGTTTGATTGGAGAAAGAGTGACGGATTTAACATTCTTTGTCGTGATCTAATTATTCGTCTTTCGTATTCCTTAGCAGCCTTCTTCTTCACATACATATTATATACTGTCAACATTCTATATATTTTTGTTGTTCTTTTAGTATTAATTATTGTCTAAAGTTTTGGATCATCTTTATTGATTAATCACAACTTACAGTATTAAAAAAAATGTTATATTTGCCGAGAACAAGTGGGCTTCGTAGGTAGGGTAATAGTAGTATCCTTCTTTACAAATCTACATTAAATTTGATTTCTTTCTTTTATAAGTGGAAAAAATAAAATTTTAAATTATATATTGGATCTTATCGATCCGATGCAATTATTACAAAAAAAACATTATATTTTATTTTATGGTCTCTCTATATTCAAAACATGAGATGATGATTTTCTGTATAATTTAACATTATTGATATCTTTGTATGATTCTGAATAAACCTGTTGTGATACAGTTGATTGATTACGTTATATTATTTGTAACTATTATACTTTTTTAATTAATTAATTCGATTTTGAGATCCAAAGGGTTACATCTGACTAGTAGGCAAATCGTTGTGCCAACTCATATAAATTAAATAGTACTTTATTAAAAAAATGAACAAGACATAGTCGAGTCATAAACGCTTGGCTGAAAAAAATATATCATAAAGTATAATAAATTCATCATGGTAACTTTTAAATGGTCGCATAAGAAAGTACATGCAAGTGTCAAAGATTACATAAACAATATTTTATAATATTTTCACATTTTTAAAACGTTAATATAAGAATCAGATAGTACATATTCCCTTCATTTTTTAATAGTTGATGTTTTAGGCTTTTCAAATATATTAATAAATTATTAGTTGTTTTATTTTTTCTAAACAAAATATAATTTATCACAAATTTCAAAATAATTTAGTCAATCACAAATCAATCTGCAGAATTTAAAAAATCAAAAATACCAAAAATACAATAAATTTTGCATTGAAATCTTAAAGTATCAACTAAACAAAACAAATTTTTTCTAAAACATTAATTAATAAATAATAGAGGGCGTATATTTTTTCTAAATAAATGCACATGGCATGCCTTTACTATTAATCTGCAGACCAAATCGTAATATCATTATGATTCATTTATACCATTTATTGATACTGACTCTTGTTCAACTTTTTATGTAGTATTTGATTTCAATGTATATTATCATTGTAGCCTCTAAAAAAGTATTGATTGATTATTCATCATTAAATTTATGGTTATGCCTTACAATTTCCTTAAATCATTTGCAGAAAATTTTAGTAAAATATTATCCTAGTTCTTTTGTATGTAGAGGAAATTTATGACACATGTATTGATTAACATTCATTCATATATGACTTGTACGATCATATTTATAAAAAGAATAAGAAGTCTAGTCTAAAGTTATACATCAACAAAAATCTGAGATAAACTTTTAATAAATTATTTCTTGAAATAAAAATTAGATTTGTGTTTTTTAGTTTTTGTCAACAATTGGATGGGTGAAACTCTATTTATAGTTAAAATCCTCTCTAAAACCCCAAATAATATTACATGGAGATTATATGACTCCCTAAATCAAATTCATGATGTTAAAAACAACAATTGGAGTATATAACCATCTAACTTGGATGTTTATAACCAAATTAGTGTCTTTTTGTATCCCAAACTTCTATATGGATTATATTAGTGCACTCAACGTTAGTA
This sequence comes from Lepidium africanum, assembly GCA_900406405.1. Lineage (NCBI taxonomy): Eukaryota > Viridiplantae > Streptophyta > Magnoliopsida > Brassicales > Brassicaceae > Lepidium > Lepidium africanum. The sequence goes on along the minus strand of OVAX01000851.1, from coordinate 18,318 downwards.
ATATAAAACTAAATTACTTAGTCTGTAATAAAGTCTTTTGGTCAAATGGTTTGATATTTATCTTTGTAATTTTTGTGACTGAATTTTCTTTTTCATCGGTTTGATCAATAAAACTCAATACATAACTAATCTAGCCAATTTTTTAAAATTTTTAACAATATCACATAAAAAAAGATACAACCACACTAAGAATCAAATTGAGGTAGTGAAAATAGCAAATATGATACTCAAGCATTTCACTAAAAATAGTTTCATATCAACCTACAATACTAAGACACTAATATAGTATATACTAATCAAGACGTGAACTTATGTTTATTAAGACCGTAATTTAAATGAAATATATGAAGCAAGAGCAGTTAAATACGCATTCCTTATACGGATATTAAATTCACCGACTAAATTTTCTTATTTCTAAAAAGCAAATTAGTGGAATATGTGAAATACAAAGATATTTTTTGTATGCAAGTGAAAGAATGGAATTAGATCCGATACTCGTTGGATTCTACTTTGACTTTATGACCATTGATCATTGTTTTTAAGTATACAGTACTTAATTGGGATATTTAATTTAACACTCTTTTATATTTCTAATTTCCGATTTTCTTGTTACATCAACATCGATCATGATTAAGCACATATTAAGGAGCTCTTTTTTGTTACAATATCTCTAAATTTCAATTAATTCATTGAATCTATTAATGTCTATAAACCATAGGAACTCACATTCATTGTATCTCACAAGTATATACTAAGAACTCGATTATTTGTTTGATTATATGATTTAAAAGATATAGTTTTGATTGTGATTAAGAACTAACACTTGATACACGATACATGTTGGTACCTATGGTATATTTAATTATAAAATAATATAATTTTCTAGATAATTTTCTTAATTAATGTTTTAATTATAAACTTATAATCAAATAAATGGACAAGACATCTCTTCCTGTCATATTTGTTGTCAAATAATTTCTGATTTTTGTCATATATGAATAGAAATTCTAGATTGAAAAATATAATCTATAACTATTGTTAGGAAAAGATCGAAACATGAATGCGAATATGTTATAATATTTTGTGTTTTCTGTAAAAATAAAAAAGTGGAATTTATTTAAATATTAATTATCCTTTTTCCATCATGATATTCTCGTTTCTATATTGATCTAACAAATATATATATATATATATATTCTAGTTAGCTGTCTGCATATATTTGTAGGATATAAAATTCGATTTTTTAATTATTTTAATCCTAATATCTGATACGATTCTGCGTGTAATGTTTCAACACTATCCATTTGATGAATTAGTCTTTCAGAGAATTCATATAATAATTGGTGCATAATCATAATCAAGAGTTGAAGGCAAAACAGTAATTAGGGTTTTTTTTCTTGCAAGTTTGGATATTAAAGAAATCAAGAGCAAGACCATTTAAAAAAAAAATTTATAGGCCAAAAACGAAGAATATCACGGATCTATAATAAAATGACTCGGCGCCGGTTAAAAAGGAATGATTCAGCAATTTGTCCCAATTTAAGAGTAAAAAATAAATAAAAATTGAACGCTTCTATTTAACAATAATATTTCAAAACAAAGGAAAAGAAAACTCCAAATTTAATATATAAGATGTGTGAGGAGTCACGAGACAACCCTTAATCTAAGACTTTATGTCAATTTCTTATGAAAATCTAATAATATTATAATATTATGAAGTACATGAAAAAATAAAAATTGTATAGTTGACATAAAAAGATTCGTAAATGATATAACTTAGAAACGTGGGAAATTGTTATCTACAAGTAATAAGCATCTTATACTCACGATTGTGATTGGCATTATATATACATCATCAATCTCATAATGCATTTAATTAACTCTATACTTTAGTTTTATACCTACATTATTACTATTTTATATTTACAAATCGAAATTTTTAGTGCTAATCTTGAAATAGAATTAATTCATTATAATTTACATTAGTATACTTTATTTGAATGTTAGAATAAAGTGATACATCGTAACTTAAATGAATCACCAAATAGAATCTTACTTTCTCTCTCAATGAAAAGCCACTTTTCCCTCGTTATTATCTTTATCTAAAGATATATATACATATTCATGATTTAACCTATAATTAAGATAAACATAAATATAATTGGTTAGGGTCGAAAGATAAAGTTTCGTCTACTTGACATACGTTACGTTAAACGAATTACAAACATATATATATGGGGTTTCTTTTTTTTTTTTTTGTTACTTTATATATATGGTGGGGTTTCTATTTGTTCAATGACTAGTAATAAACTATCTCGATACTATAGTTTTTTCTTTTTTTTTTTTTGGGGTCTGTTTAGGAACGAAAAACAGTAAAACTGACATGTTAGATCAGTTTTACTTAGAACTAAGACGTTAAAACTCGTGTTTCCTTGTAACGATTAAATTGTGTCAAGATGCCCCAAATAATATACACATATCCACTGTATAATACAATATTCATATATTCATACATATCAATCATTGGTTAATTAAATAGACGTGTACCTTAGAATGCTTCCATATTCGACACCTGGAACGTGCGTCAATATAATTCACAAAAAATGATGTGTTTATAATCGGTGCAAGTTTCATTTTATATGGTTTAAATCTTAACATTAAAAATCTCAATAGATCAACACTGTTACATAAAATATATAATCCAATTTATTCATCGTCAATCAATTTCAAATCAAAATCCATATGTTGGCATTAAACTTTTATACAAGGAAAAGTTTACTACTAGTCCTAAAATTCGTTAGAATTTAAATTTACATAGGTTCTTTTTTTCGTCAACAATTAAAACGTTCAATTTCATTTTAGATGTTTATTATAGCCTAATTTATATAATTTAAAAAATTAATCGGGAAACAAATAGTTTGAGAAATTTCGTATATGAAGATGATATATCTCGTATGTGTGTGTATATGTACGTATAGAGAGTAGGAGAGAGAAACAGTGTTGAGAAAAGAGGGGCAGTTTGATTGGGGGAGGTTGAAGAAGCGTGTGGTCGAGAACTTTGAGCTTATGATTAATTTTTAGTAATTTTTATTTTTTAATTTTGCCGCCGCAATACTATTCGACTACTCATCATAGTTCCCTGACTACGATATCAATCACACCTATTTTACATAATTATTGCTGGTTTATTTTCAGGTTTCCCATCTTAATCATATCAACACTCATCTTTCGTTTTTTTCTCTTAAGGGAATGTTTCAGCCTAGCTAGTTAACAATTGCACCATGTATCATCATCACTCGTTATATTGGTTCACAAAACTTGTAATCTTTGGATTAATTGTTTCATCAATCATCAATCGATCAAACATCGTCGAATTATTACAACAATATATATCGAGCTTATATTTGATGTAAGATAGTTTAGTGGCAGTATCATAATTACTCGAGGTATCTAATTAGATGATCAATTGATTGATATCTTCACTCTCTACCAAGATAATATATAAAATACCTTACATTTAAACAATATTATGTGCTAACTTAAAAGCTTCTAAGATGCTTTATATACTATATAATATACACTTCTTTTTTGTCTGATAATATAATATACATATCTATACATCTAGAGTTTGTATATATATTCGTAGCTAGGTCAAGCCAAACTAAAAGAAAATATATTGTCTGTACCTTCAATAAGGATTCTTACAACAGTTTTATATTCTTATATATGTATGTTTAAAACATATAAGATTAATTCCATGAAATAACTCTTATTACTTTATGACAATTACATATCAATAATTAACTTATGTTTGAATCTTAACTAGAAAAAGATGAAGTTGATATAAATCAAATAAAGAGAGAAACAAGAACACGTGGACGTCATAAGGTCCACGCATAAATAAGCCTAAGCATCTTTAAGATTCTAGACCTAGCCCTAGCTATAACATTACGCACTCTACATAAATTATATACATAATGTGTATTATATATGTATGTATATTTGTGTGTATGTTTTGTCTAAGGCCCTAAGCCTATAGTACTTGAAAGCTATGGACCAACCGAAGAGAGTTAAAGAAGAAGAAGAAATCTAATAAAGTTAAAAAGAAAAATAAAAGAGACATGACTACTTAAAATCTTAATTTCGCTTTTACAACTTCAACCACTTGGGTCCACTAACGAATCTTTTGTTTGTTTAAATTTTTTTAATTTTTTCACTTTTTAACTTTTCTTAAATTGAGAAATCTACTCAATCTCTCGGGGATGTGTTAGTTTCATCAATAAGTACAATGATTCAGTTAATTTGGTTACGTGTCCATAAGATTTAAACAAGAAAAAAATCCATTTAGTACAAACATTTCAAAAAGCATAGATTGTCTAAGATTCTAAACTCTTGTTACTAAACTAAAAGAAGAAATGCAGTAAGAAAATACATAAAGAAACAACATAATAAATTTGCTTAAGCACCAACCAACAGAACACAACACGTATCTTAAAAGGAAATAAAATAAACCAATTAAACACAACGATAACTTTATTACATGATAATGACATAAACGTGTCCGGATCCATCCGAAATCCACCCAAAAAATTTATAAATAAACTTGGGACTAAAAGTATTACTAAACTAGGTTATCTTATACGACGATCAAGGAGGAAAAATGAGTCAAAGATCTTGAATACTAATTAAGCATATTCCATAACTCAAACTAATCAAGATACCATTATAATGATGAGTAATTTACAAGTTTCATTGAAAATTCACAATCTAGACGTTTCGGATTATTGACTACGTGGACTCAATATACTTGCCATTGACGCTTCTTCATGACTTCATCTCTAAACCAATAACTTTCTCATGTGTGCGAAAACTATCATCTACACACTTCGAAAATGATCCACGTTGCGAAGTGGGCCTTATACAACAAGATCAGGCCCAATAACTACTCAACGTCACTTTCGCTTCTATGATAAGGACAAGCTGACTACATAAGCATGAATTATTAGCATATATGATTGGTATTAGATGTCATGAATAAATGATTCTTAAAAGCTACTTCCCTAGCCTTGTTTTAAAACTAGTTTTTTTTTCTTTGTTTGTGACCTTGATTTTAACCCAAGTAGATATATGTGTCCTTGATCGAGACTCTCAAGACGGCATACCAACTAATTAAACCTTTAAGGGTTTAATTGCACAAAGTCTCTATCACTTGAAGATCTTTTGCAATCAATCTGCTTCTATAAACACAATCATGCATTAATGTGTTCGAAGAAGTTACATGTAGGAGTAATATAATATTGATCTGACAAGATTTCATGTCGTATCAGGCACTTTCCTGCACATAACACTTCAAAGATGCATACATAATGTTCTCCACGTACGGCTCTTACTTTACTCCAAGAGACCACCAAATTTGCCTTACCTCGACCTAAGTTTAATTATCATCTATTGTTAGAATTAGTACAATTCATTGGACTAGAAACATACATGTATAAATAGACATGCGATTTCGGGTAATACGGTTTGGATAATAATTCAACTATCGGTTATTTACTAAATTTGCAAATTGTACCAAAACTAATCGAATTACATTATGAATCAGGTCTGTTCTGTTAATGGTTAGTTTGATAATTGGTTTTTGACAAAATCTTGAGTGATGATAAAGAATCAAGTGAAAAAATCGAGTGAGAGAAGAAGAATCGTCGTTTCCAAGAACGGACCCACATAAGAGGAAGGGAGTCATATGACACCCCTAAAGTAGATCAAATTATTATAATTGGGGTAAGTGTTGTAAATGTTGTTAGTTGATTTAGTATTTTCCTTACCTTTTGACACCCGAAATCATGGTTCAAGTCTCTATTTTGACACTTTTTGACTTAATTTTTAAATATATTTATTGTTTTTCATTTATTTTAATGAAACATATAGTTATTTTTTAGATAAATCATATTATATATTACAATAAAATTTTTTGACCCAGGTAAAAATATTTCCTGGATCCGCTACTGGTCGTTTTTGGGAAGAGAGGAAGAGATGAGGACAATGTCACTGTTTCAGTGTAAATTAGGTTTAGACTTAGCTTAATTTTTGGTTAACGCTTCCGTTCGATTATTCCGACCGAAACAACCCGAAAACAAAACCGAACTATCCTCGTATATTTTGCTGATTGAACCGAATTAAACTCATATAATCGAACCGATTTTGTCCATATCTCGGTTCAGTGCAGACAAATCGGTTCGGTTTTTATTCCCAAACTTAGGTATAAATAGTGAATTGGATATATGAACTTTCGTATCTTCGTTCCCTGTATCTGATTTTATATGTATTTGGATTGTCCAATCGATTTTGACAAACAAATCTATCTTAACAAGGAAAATGATATCAGATGTGGAGGAGTTTTATGGATCCCTGCGTGGGCCATTAAACATTTACGTTGGGCTTCTAAGCTTTTGAGTATATTAAAAGGACTTGACACCATTGGGCCGAGCTACTAAAAAGTGAGGCCCATCTTTTGTATTTCTCTCTCATTATCGACATGTTTTTACTGGGTCAACTTTCACCCAGAAATCAATTCGCCACCTTCGATTTGGGAATGTGACTAGCAAATAGCAATCAATCTATTGGGGTATTTGGATTTCTTTCTGTCTGATTTGTTTTGTTCCGGCGATTCAACTCTTCTTCAACGCCTCGAGTCACGACAATGGATGGTTATTTCTCATGCAAGCGTGCGAGATAGAGAGAAGAAAACAGGCGATTATTTATCTTCTTCTCCCCGTTGACCTGTTTCGATCTCAAATGGCGATTACGCACCACTTGGTTCTAAATTAGGGCTTTTTTCGTAGAAACAAAGACCTTACAGGTGAAAAAGTTATTAGGATTTTTTGAATGGACTTGAAAATGGATAATGTAATTGGGGGAAAGTTTAAGCTTGGCCGGAAGATCGGCGGTGGCTCTTTCGGAGAGCTTTTTCTTGGTAAAATTACTTATTTTTTATCATTTATCTGTGATCTGTTCTAGTGTTTTGGAAGTTTTCGTTTTGGGAGTCATATGAAAATTAATCTGTTCGTGAAAATATTTTCCAGGTGTAAGTTTGCAAACCGGGGAGGAAGTAGCTGTTAAGCTGGTATTATTCAAATCTCTTCTTCTTTCTTATCAGTTTGTATTATTAACATTTAATTCATTGTATTTCCATGTTTTATACTTGACATTCGTCAAACATGTCTTTGTTCGTCATTGTCATGATGTTCTTAGTATTCTCTCTTGTCTTTTGAGATTCTTAGTTTGATAGGCAGACCTAATACTTGATAAAAAGAAGCAACTTCCTCTGAATATTGGTTACTTATGTAATTGTTTCCAATCTTTTGGCTTCATTATTTTTGAGGATTATTTCTGGGTGTTAGTATTCAAGTGCGAGTTACACTACAGGGAATCCATTGCGTCAATCAGTTTATGTATCAGAAATAGCTTTTTAAATAACCGAAAAGCTCATAGTTTTTATTGAGGATTTTAGTTGCTGGGCAATTTGACAGCAAATTATATATCTAACGTTCTGTAAAACTTTGAAGGAGCCTGCGAGAACTAAGCATCCTCAACTTCACTATGAGTCAAAGATATACATGCTTCTACAAGGAGGAAGTAAGTTCACAACTTTGAGATGGGTTTTCTGGTCAAATTCTGTAGCTGCTATTATTGTACCAATTCGATGAAAGAATTAAAGAATATGCTTTAGCTTCGGAAAATGATAGTCTTTGAACCCTGCTCATCTGATATATTATTTCCGGGATTGAATTTTTGTTTTCTGTGCTGAAGGTGGTATCCCCAGCCTCAAATGGTTTGGGGTTCAGGGAGATTACAATGCTATGGTCATTGATCTGCTTGGCCCGAGTTTGGAAGACTTGTTCAACTATTGTAATAGGAGGCTCACTTTGAAAGCAGTTTTGATGCTTGCAGATCAACTGGTGAGTATTCTCAAGTGCTGCTTTCACTTCGTCATGGTATAAGAATTAATGTCCGAAGTTTGAAGTTCAACCTAAAATGTTTTTTGGTCATTGTAGATTAGCAGAGTTGAATATATGCATTCAAGGGGATTTCTTCACCGTGACATAAAACCTGACAATTTCTTGATGGGACTTGGTCGCAAAGCAAACCAGGTGCTTTTTTATTGTACACTTTTTGTTGCTGGAGTGTTTCTCATAGTTTCTGATTTTGGATTTCCTACAGTGTAAGAAACAGAAATTTTTAGCTGAATACGTATAATAGCTGCTGATTTTTTTTGCTCTGAATACTTATCTAGGTGTACATCATTGATTTTGGTCTTGCAAAAAAGTATAGGGATCTCCAAACGCATAGGCACATCCCTTATAGGTGACTTATCGTGCTTTCATGTGCATGTCTGTCTATATCTTTCATTTTGCCTATGTCTTTTTACTAATGTTGTTTTCATTACAGAGAAAATAAGAACCTTACGGGCACAGCTCGGTATGCTAGCGTCAATACTCACCTTGGAGTTGGTAAGCAAGAAATTCATAAAACCACTTGAGATTTTTCGTATATAGTTTTTAAAAATTTTTGTGCCTGTTTGTATATATGTTGACAGAGCAAAGTCGGAGGGATGATCTAGAGTCTCTTGGTTACGTGCTCATGTATTTCTTAAGAGGAAGGTTGTGCATGCAGATTATTTTCTGTCTGAGTAACCATTTGGATAAGCTTGTTCTGGTCTAATTTTTTTGGGGATTTTTGTGTTCAGCCTCCCGTGGCAGGGACTAAAAGCTGGCACAAAGAAGCAGAAGTATGACAGAATTAGCGAGAAGAAAGTAGCAACTCCTATAGAGGTATGGACTGTATGATGAAGACATAATATGGCTTACTCACCATTGATTGTAGCTAGATCAGCTATCCCACTGCCACATACATCCCAGATTAAATGGTATACTTGTAACAGGTCTTGTGTAAGTCGCATCCACCCGAATTCGCATCATACTTTCAGTACTGCAGGTCTCTGCGATTTGAAGACAAACCAGACTACTCATATCTAAAGAGGCTATTCAGAGACTTGTTTATCCGTGAAGGTTAGCGTTTCAGAGGCTAAACTCTTACGTCTTTAGATATAAAGCAACATAGCACTATTATGTATATATATTAAGATTCAAAAGCCGATATGATGAAAATCTTTCCTAGACCTTGTTTTTTCTAGTATATGTTTTCATTATTTCCAAAGGTTTTACTGTGTCGTAGAAATCCCTGATTCGAGTTTCCGAAACTGTTTTTATTTCTTGTTCTATTTTGTTGATTTTTTTGTCTTACGGACTTCTTTGCGAAGTTCTGTGTTTTGAGATTTTGTTATAGCGATGTTTTTTAATATGCCTTGTATTGCCATCACAAGGTCTTGTGAAGTAGTATAACGAATTCATCTTAGTAGAAATACCATGTTTTCTAGATATGCAGATCTTTGTAGATATATGTAAACGATCACACTTTTGTTAACACATGGATTCACGGTATCAGGTTATCAGTTTGACTATGTGTTCGACTGGACTGCATTGAAGCATCCTCAAAGTAGTGCCAGATCTCATTCCAGCTCCCACGAAAGGGTGAGTACACGCTTGTCTTTAAATTTCTGTATAGAGCGTCCTTACTATCTTTGATTTCGCGTTGATCCTTTCTTCAGCATCGTACGAGTAGACCAGGTATGGCTGCGGGACCATCTGCTGAAAAACCTGAAAGGATCTCAGGTATCCTTTACATTTCTAGAGTTAAGAAACATAATTTTGCGCAGATAAAAATTTGCAGTTCTGATTTTGTAATCCTGTCCATGCCTTACAGTAGGGAGGGACATCCGCGACAAATTCTCAGGTGCAGTTGAAGCATTCGCTAGAAGGAACGCTAGAGGATCCAGTCCCCATCAAAACCATAGCAGACATCGAACTCTTGACGAAATTCCTGCAATGAAACCTGCTGTGGTAAAAGAAACTATAATCATCCTGGTTTATACATCAAATTTCGATAATTTTTTACATCATAGAATGTAGACCAAGTGTATCAACACATCACGTAATCAATCTCAAGTCTTGCTCTTTCTTGATATGTCATTTGATATGGTTTTGTCAGAATATGGTATCTGAGAAAGGAAGAAGCACTTCCAGATACGGCAGCGCTTCGAGGAGAGCAGTAGCCTCAGGGAGTAGACCAAGTTCATCAAGTGAACAAAGGGAGAGCCGCGAGTCTAGCCGTGTGGCCTCAAGCGGTGGCGGTAGTCGCCCATCTGTGTTTCAGAGAACCCAAGCCGCAGCTGGTGTGAGTGGATATGAGTCAAAGACAGCCTCTGCCTTTAATCGTGACAGAGTGGCTGCTTCTAGGACAGCACGTGACGAAGCTCTCAGAAGCTTCGAGCTTCTTTCAATCCGCAAATGAAGCCTTCACTCGGATCTTTTTCTGTACATTGGATTCTTCTTTACATATGTTCACTCCTACGTTTCCACAAAACTCTCTTAATTTTTTTATGTATCTGGATTTTGTAACAATCTCTTGAGCACATTTTTTAATGTAACCACGACAAGTTGTTGAGCTTAATACTGCATATCCGGTTTTTTATTTAACATTAAAGTAAAACTTAGTGTTATTTTTTGTCAACTAAATTTCCTACTTGTTTCAGTTTTGAGAAAAACTATGATTTATGATTAACTAGTCGTAATTTTATACCTTTTCATTAATATGAAGGCGACGTCGTTTTGGAGAATTTAACGTGTATTCCAACAGTTGTCGTTGAAAGCGTCAAGTTTAACGGCAGTCCGGAGGGTGATCGTGTCGTCGTGACTCAGAACATCTTCCTCGCTCCAACTTTGTTCGATTTAATATTCTCTCTGTATCTGAATTTCAATGGACCAATACACGAAGATCGATATAGCTTCTAGCTCATGATTTTGAACCGAATAAGGTACTGAACTAACTGCTTGAAGGTTATATTGTCCCCGGAACTGGGAAAAAGATGTTTGGATTGTAATTTTTCGAGTCTGATGCTTTTCGTTTAGCTAGATTTTCTAGGGTCGTCAACATTGATCGTTGCTAGTTTTGGAATGAATCTATACAGGAACGATAGGCTTATTCTTATTAATAGGTTTGCTTTGAATCTGGATTGACCCTAAAAGAAAAGAAAAAGTGAACTTGGATGATTTGCTGCGGATATATGTGGAAATCCGGAGGAGAAGATTTGCAAGGTTTCTATCCAGTTAGACCAGAATGTCAAGCTGATGTTCCTAGGACCCGATTTAAATCAAGGGTTTGTCTTTCTTCTTCATTAATACAATCCATGTTCTTGAATCGATCAATGTAAAACTTGTTTCCAAGATCTAATATATCATGGTGGGGATTTGATCAGGCTGGAAAAACTCTAAGTGCTAGAAGATGGCACGCTGCATTTACTGAAGATGGACATTTGGACATGGAGAGAGTTCTTCGGCGTATCCAGCGAGGGGTAACTCTATTTTTGTTATCTTCTCTTGAATCTAATGGCCGTGTTGTTCACATTCATACTTTTTTCCAGGGGATTCATCCCTCTATCAAAGGAGAGGTTTGGGAGTTTTTATTAGGAGGTTACAATCCAGACAGCACTTTTGAAGAGAGGGACAGATTGAGGAATCACAGAAGGTAATATTCTCTTCTGTGCTATTGTTCAAGTTGCTTAATTCTCAATTACTGGGTAGATCCTTTTGCAGAATGTTTCTGTTCTCAACATTGCACTTCACAGCTAAATTTTCATGCACTTATTATCTAAGGGAGCAGTATTATGCTTGGAAAGAAGAATGTAGGAAAATGGTTCCTCTTGTTGGTAGCGGAAAGTTTGTCACGATGGCAGTTGTTGGCGAAGATGGGCAGCCACTAGAAGAATCTTCAGTAGAAAACCAAGGATGGGTCGTGAAAACTGCTATAACAGACAAGCGTGTGCTTCAGTGGATGCTCGTGTTGAGTCAAATCGGTATTTGTTACCTACTCATCAATAAATTTTTGTTCTTTAGCATTCTGTACAAGTATCAGAATTTAGGAATATGTTAAGTGCTCTTAAAGAAGGTTAAAAAATTGTAACAGGTCTCGATGTTGTTAGAACAGATCGGTATCTCTGCTTTTATGAGGTTGAGAGTAATCAAGCAAGACTATGGGATATTCTTGCCATATATACATGGTTAAATCCTGATATTGGCTATGTTCAGGGTGAGTTCACCTTGGTGTTTGAATATTCTATACAGGTGAACATGTGAAAGACAAGGGAATGAGTCATCATCTTTTGTGTAGGAATGAACGACATATGTTCTCCGATGGTAATCCTACTTGAAGATGAAGCTGATGCTTTTTGGTGCTTTGAACGTGCCATGCGAAGACTAGTAAGATCTAAAAACTTCTGTCTTGTTTTGTGTTATCACTGTGTTTTGTTTTTGTTTTCATGGTTTTAGTATTCTCGAATTTCAGAGAGAAAATTTCAGGACAACAGCGACATCAATGGGCGTCCAAACTCAGCTGGGAATGCTCTCACAAGTCATTAAAACCGTTGATCCTCGGCTCCATCAACATCTAGGTACTCCTTTTGCTTTTATAATGGGTTTTGTTTTCTCTGCATTTTTCATGGTAAGTTAATGACAGAGGATCTCGATGGTGGAGAGTATTTGTTTGCTATACGGATGTTGATGGTGTTGTTCAGGAGAGAATTTTCCTTCCTTGATGCTTTGTACCTCTGGGAGGTATTAAACCTCTGTTTATGTTCCCATTCTAGTTTTACTTTAGAATAAATAATTCATCTGCAGTTGCTCTTGATGTCTTAAACTGATTGTGGGGGTCATGAAATTGATTTTCATTCACCTGAGAGAACCCAACTCATGCTCTTTTTGGATTTAGGATGTCTCTTTTTCTGAGCTGATAATAAGACTGTGAGGAGATTTTGGTTGCAGCTGATGTGGGCTATGGAGTACAATCCAAACAAGTTTGCAGTATATGAAGAACTAGAGAACGGAAAAAACCACACAGGACAGGATCCCAAGTTACTGAAGCAGTATGGAAAGTTTGAGAAAAAATATATAAAGAGTAACCCGAATGAGCAACACAGCACGCTCGCTGTTTTCGTTGTGGCAAGTGTTCTTGAAACAAAGAACAAACGTCTCTTGAAGGAAGCTAAAGGCCTAGACGACGTTGTTCAGGTTTCTTTCTATGAGAAGAACAATACAAACCTTTTTAGAAATTCAACTCTTTTCTCGGACTCCATGGCAATCAAGCTTTCTTTCTTATTTTCTTCGGTTTGTTGCAGATATTGGGCGATACTGCGGGAAATTTGGACGCGAGAAAAGCTTGTAAAGAAGCATTGAAGATCCACGAAAAATTCTTGAGAAAGGTGACTACTATTCTGATCATCATCATCATGTTCTTCTTTTACGAGTACTCCTTACCGATGGATATGTTGAATATTCTTGCAGGCTAAGAATAGGCAATAGACAATGCTTAACCTTTAACTATCATCCATTACACGGTTTTGTCAGACCAATATCGATCATGGTTCGACCCTTGAACTCCGATGAATCGAGTAAAGATTGTGGGAGGAACCGATGAGAATGCTCTAATTCTTTTGTTCTTTCATTTCTGTTCCTTATGTATTTGAGTTTACCGTCTTATAAACTCGTCTACTGATAAGTGAGCTTAAGAAACTATAAATGCGTGCCATTTCTCGTTTTATAAAGGACTTACATTATGTTTTTATAAGTCAATCTTTTATTATTTATTATCATCCTCCACAAATCAGACATTTTCTCTGTTTTTTGTTAATCTATAAAATGTTCAAAGACTGAAAAATCATATAAAATTAGAAGCCAAATAACGAAATTAGGATAATATTACAATGTTTGGAACAGATGAAATATGAAAGCAACATGTAATATTAACAGGTTCAACTATAAAAGAGTCAGATGTCCTAAAATAGGCTAGTAAAACAATAATAAATAGAAAACATGTGTTAACAAAACTAATCTCCTCCCTTCTTTTTTCTTTCCCTTTTAGTGTTTTTATTTTTATTTTGTATGGTGAATTTATAGTTATTCATTTGATGGCATTCTTTCTTTTATACTACTTATTACTTTTCCTGAATTATACTTCAAAAAATCTAAACCGTTGAGTCAAACAAAAGAATCTAAACAATTTTTGTTTTGCCCCCTCCTCATTTCTCCATCGTCATTGCTCTCTACAAATCTTTGAAGAACATTTTCTTTCTGCTTTAAATCTTTTTTGTAATATCTTCATCTGGTGAACCCTATAGAATTCTTTTGTTTATTGGGAATACTATAGATTTTCTCAGATGAAGTTGCATTAATTTCTTCTCGATTGGATTCCTTTTCTTTACATTTTGAATCAAAAATTTGGGATATGGGAACCTTTGAATACATGCATGATCATGTTACTTGTTCTTGAGCTAAATTATGATTCTCTTTGTCATTTTTCATCAATCCCTCTATTTTTGTGATATTAAATCTCTGTAAATACATAAAAGTCATTTCCTGAAGTGAAAGTTTGTAGTGTTTTAATAAGCTAGAAAGTTATACACGTTCATTTGTTTTATAAGAAAACGTGGGAGTGAGGGTCTAGATTTGTTTTAAACAAAGAAGAAATCTATGCAATTGGCAATGACAAGTAGCACGATGAAAAGCCTCTTGAAAGGACTCCGATATATCTCACAAGCATTTGGTAAGTCTCTATGAGCCAAACTCATTCAAATTAGCATTTTGATACTCATTAAAATAATATTGTGTATGTTACAAAGTAATAGAAGGGGAGAAAGAACCAGAGATGCAAATAGGAAATCCAACAGACGTTAAGCATGTTGCCCACATTGGTTGGGATGGACCATCCGATACTTCTTCTACTGCACCTACTTGGGTACTATTCTCTTCTGATCCCATCTTTCTTCGTCATTACAATTTCAAAGCCATTTCAAAATCTTATGTTATGAGACTCATTATGTTTGGAAGATGAACGAGTTCAAGGGTTCTCCGGGAATGGAATCAACTCCGGAATGTGGAGACGACGTCTGCTCTTTGAAATGTCAATCAGAGTACGGTGGTAGGACTAGAGATTTACCAAAACTACCAAAATCCACGAGAAAATCAGCGTCTGAGAAAGGTTCTCCTACTAAAGAAAGATCAGATAAAACCAAACGTCGAACTTCGAATAAAGGAACATCATCGTCTAGGAAAGCTAAGAATGAAGATCCTTCTTCGTTTGGATTACCGGAGAAATCAAAGAAGAAGAAATCTAAAGAAGGTGGTAATGGAGGGTCTTCTAGATCGTCTCGAAGATCAGAAGTTGATAAAATGTCGGATTATATGTCTGATACTGGTTCCATTAGGTCTATGTCTCAATTCGATGACGACAGAGATGGGTTTTGATTTTCATTTTTCATAATGAAACAAAGTTAAATTTTTGTAATAGCAACAAAAATGTTAATAGAAATTGTTGAAGATAATCCGAAATTAGAAGAAATTAATAATTACAACCAAAAACCTAATCAAAAAGATCAAAGCATACTAATCTGTTCTTTCTTCTTCTTCCTCTTTATGTTTTCTCTGTTTTATTCAAATGTAGAGAGCCAATAAAACCACCGGGAAGCAAATCGTAATGAAAACCCTTGACGCCGAT
Organism: Lepidium africanum; assembly: GCA_900406405.1. Classification (NCBI taxonomy): domain Eukaryota; kingdom Viridiplantae; phylum Streptophyta; class Magnoliopsida; order Brassicales; family Brassicaceae; genus Lepidium; species Lepidium africanum. Next base: position 2,655 of record OVAX01000851.1, on the reverse strand, counting down.
GAAGAGGGAGTTGGTCCGGCGAGTGGAGGATCGGAATATTTGACTCGAAGATTTGGATTCCCGCTCAACTTGAGTTTTTTCCCGATTTTATCTCTGAAACTGTCGGAGAATGGAGCTTTTCCGGTGAAATTGTTGTTTTCGAGGTTTATTTCTTGAGCAAAATCCAAAAGACCAAACTCCTCTGGGATTTGTCCGTTGAGATTGTTGTTGTCGAGTGCAAGATACCAGAGGTTTTTGGGATTCAACCCTATTGAAGCCGGAATATTCCCTTGTAAACCCATTCTCGATAACCCAATTCCAGAAATACCCTTGAGATTCTTCCAAATTTCCGGGATTTGCCCTCCGAGTTGGTTTCCACTTAGATAAACCTCTCTCAAACTTGGCATCTCTGCTAAAAACAGAGGAATACCGAAGTTTCCAAAACGGTTATAACTCAAATCCAAAAACTCAAGGTTTTTCAATTTTCCGATACCGGAAGGAATCTCTCCGGAGAACTCGTTGAAGCTGAGATCTAGCTTGAGTAGCTCTGTTAAATCGCCGATAGAATCAGGAGCATTTCCGTTGAGAAAGTTATGACTAAGGTCTAGAACCTTTAGATTCTTCAGACGAGACATTGTAGAAATCTCACCGCTTAAGCTGTTTCTGGATAGTGTAAGCTCCTGTAGACTAACGAAATCGCCGACCCGACCCGGAATAGACCCGTGAAACCCGTTTCCAGTGAGAACCAATCTCTTCAATTTGGTGTAATTACCGATCATGGCACTGAGTTCGCCGACGAGAGACGGGTTTTCAATGAAAACCAACTCTTCGAGAACATAACCGAAATCTTCAGGGATTTTCTCCGGCAAAGAGACTCGAGCTCCGGTGAAGCATTTATAGACGAAGAGCTTCCGAAGGTGCGTGAAGGAAGTGAAGAGGAGAGGATCTAGAGTGGAATTTGAAGAGCAAGTAGGATTTTGAGTGTAATCAGAGACGTAACCTAAGTGTAACTCTGTGACATGAACAGACTTTGGAACGTCATGTTGAGAAGCGTAAATGTAATCACATACGACACCGTCTGGTGGAGAAGCACAGAGATCGTCGGGGAAAATGGTTCGCCATGAGATGGCCGAGTTGATTGAGTCGAGAACTCTGTAGACAGCTTCTTGCTCCGATGGGTCTAGGGTGAGTTGAGGCGTGAAGTCTTCGTCGTTTTGTTGGCTGCTGATGACAATAGAAGTGAAGAGAAAGAGGAGAAGAAGAGAGAGGTGAGGAAGTGAAGTCGCCATGGAAAGAGAGAGCAAAAGCTTACAGCTTTTTGTTTGGTCTGGTTTTTGGGTTGTATGCTAACGAGCGAAACATAGCTTTTTATGGTTTGAAGCTAGTTTCGTAATGTTTGTACGGTTTGGAATTACATAATTACCCTTAGTAGACAACAATGAACAAACAAAGCGATAGTTGATTAAAAAAGAGAGAAGGGTAGGATGGTAATTCAATAAAAGAGGAGATGGTACAAAGAGGTTCACGTTCCGTGGGTAAAAACCTAAGAAAAATGTGAAGCGAAAAAGCATGTTGGGACGAAACCTGCAGAGAAAACGACACCATTTCGATTTTCATGCCACATTGACCAAAACCACCCTTTCTTTTTTTTGTCACTTTATCACCTTGAGAATTTCATTCAATTACCATTTCCAATTTTTTTTTTTTATCATACATTCAATATCAAAGTAAATTATCTAAATCAAAATCTCAATTAGTTAAATATTTATCTTTCCAATATTTTTGACTGGGATATAAGTTTAAAATATTTTATGATTTTACATGATAATGTTTAAATTTCTCAATTTTAGATTATATATCAAAATCTTGTAAATCTATACTTTGATCAAAGAATGAAAATCAAAATGTTGCTTATATCCTTGCATTCTTGACTATATAAATCCTTAAAATAATGGAAGAAACATATAATGCTCCACAAAGTATTAGATTTTACTTTTTACGTTAATAACAATGTGGATATAAATTTAGAAAAATAAAAGGAAGCAAAGAAAAGAACAAAAAGCTGAAATGGAAGTAACAGAGACAGAGGAAAGAAGAGGAGGCAAACGGCGAAAGAGTGGACAAAGACGCGTCGTAGCCGCCGAAGGGAACAGTAAATGTACCGTACGAAAGCGATGGCTAAAGGAAACAACCAGTAAAAAGTTGACACGTATCAATATATTACCGGAAACAGCAGAGGTCTCACGCATGCCATTTCTATTTCCGGTTCCTGACTTTCACTGTCCCCACTGTGCCAGTGTTTCAGAACTCTTCTTTTTTATTTATGGTTTTTACAATTCTTTACCTGTCACTGTTTTAATTCTTTGTACCACACAAAACATGTACTCTGCCTTTTGCACTTATGCTTCGTCCTTCTTGTTTTCCTAATATCTACCCAAACTAGTCTATGTATATTCCAAAATCCAAAGTCAAAAACTAGTTATTCTAAAAACGGTTATCAGCTTATTTCCCCCTCATAACTTTCTTATCAAACTAGTTCCACACAAACTTTGAGCCTCCGTTTAAATCCGGAAATCAAAAAATTTAACTCTTATTTCCCCATTGTTCAAAATTTTTAAACCTATATCCCCCTAATTGATTTTGCGTGGTTTTTTCTTATGAACCATTCCGAAACCA
>OVAX01000850.1:0-62266 GCA_900406405.1 Lepidium africanum | reverse complement strand
TGGTGCCTGTTTGAGTCCATACAGAGCCTTGTTGAGCTTGTAAACATAATCAGGATGCTTTTGATCTTCGAACCCTTTGGGTTGTTTAACATAGACTTCTTCCTGAAGAAATCCATTAAGAAAATCATTATTAACATCCATTTGATACATTTTGAAACCCATCTTGCAAGCCATTCCAAACGGAAACCTGATAAACTCCAAACGAGCTACTGGTGCAAACATCTCCTCAAAATCAGCACCTTCAACTTTTGAGTAACCTTGAGCAACCAGTCGTGACTTGTTCATAACCACATTCCCATCCTTGTCAATCTTGTTCTTGAAAATCTATTTGGTGCCAACAATATTGACATCTTTAGGACGACAAACAAGAATCCACACATTCAACCGTGCAAAGTTTGACAGCTCCTCTTGCATAGATGCAATCTAAAACTCATCCAATAGAGCTTCTCTGTATATCTTGGGTTCAATATTTGACACAAAACAAGCATACTCAATCGATTCAACAGCTTCTTGCTTTTGTGCCATGAAAGCGATAAATGCTGCATTCCCAGCAAGATGTTTGAAATCAATTTGCTTTCCTCTAGTAATTCTTCTCCCCCTGAATCTCACCTATAACATCGTTAGAGGAGTGATTCTGATGTATATGAGGAGGAAGAGAATCAGATCTGAAAAAAGAATATCATAAATAGATTCTTTAGATTGTTGAGGCTCATCATTCTCATCAAATGGCTGAAGTGTCAGCCGAAATTTGGAGGCATCATCAAAGACCACTTTCACAGTCTCTTGATCTGTCTAAGTACGACGATTGTAAACTCTGAATAATGTGCTTGAACTCGAGTAGCCTNGTCTAAGTACGACGATTGTAAACTCTGAATAATGTGCTTGAACTCGAGTAGCCTAGGAACATACCATCATCACTCCGAGAATCAAACTTTCCAAGATGATCCTTATCATTCAGAATATAGCAAACGCATCCAAACACATGAAAGTAATGTACTGTCGGAGTTTTACCCTTCCACAGCTCATAAGATATATTTGTAGTTCCTTTGTGCATGTACACATGATTGATGATGTAACAAGTAGTGTTAACAGCGTCTGCCCAGAAGTGTTTAGGTGCATTACTTCCATACAGCATTACTCTGGCCATCTCTTGCAACGTTCTGTTTTTGTGCTCAACAACACCATTATGTTGTGGTGTTCATGGTGCAGAGAACTGATGATCAATACCTTGTTAAGAACAAAAATGTTTGAATTAATCATTCTCAAATTCTCCACCATGATCGCTTCTGATAGACTTAATACCATGTCGTTCATTTTTAAGTTGAAGCACCAAAATCTTGAAACTGTCCAAAGTATCATTTTTCTCTCGAAGAAAATGCACCCATGTGTATCTGCTGAAGTCATCAACCAAAACAGGAATGTACTTTTTCCCAACAATGCTCTCGACTTGAATATGACCCATCAAATCCATATGAACAAGTTCCAACAGACCCTTGGACTTAACATCCGGAACAGACTTGTGTTGAGTCTTGACTTGTTTTCCTATGCGACAAGGACCACATACAAACTGCTGATCTTTGTAAAGCTTCTGCAAACCTCTGATGCCATAGTCCAAAAATTCATGTGACCTAGATATTGATGCCAAATTTGAGTTTCACTTTCTGCACTAGCAACCAAGCATTGGAAACTGGGAACCCACATTTAGCAATCATTTCCTATACGAACACCCTCTAAATGAATAATACCTTTCTCATCAATAGTTTGACATCCTGTTCTTGTAAATGTAACATCCAATCATGTCTCACACAACTGACTGATGCTAATCAGATTTGCTTTTAGTCCATCAACAAGGAAAACATTACGAAGTTTATGCTCTATTGAACTTCCCGTAGTCCCTTTACCACGAATTTTTCCTTTAGCACCATCATTAAACGTCACTTTTCTAGTTGTGACTTCTTCAAGCTCGTGTAGAGAAGGTTGATCTCCTGTCATATGTCTTGAGAAACCACTATCAAAGTACCACTTGCTTAGTGAGTTACCCTTATCACCATTCTCAGCTGTGAATGCTACTCGGATAAACAAATCTGTTTTCTTAACCCAAATATGGTGTCTGTTTTTACTGTTGAAGGTAAACTTTCATTGTCTCCAAATTCTCCGAACCCTAGACTGAAGATTGTTACAGTAATATCTCATATGCCCTTCTTTGCCACATAACCAACACTCAACTAGATGACCCCAATGTGATCCATAATACTGAGTCTTTTCAGGTTTCTACCCTAAACCAGCTCGTTGTTGTTGATGTTGATGTTGTTTTCAACCATTTTGGTGCAAAGATTTGAATTGATTTACATTCTCTGATGAACCAGTAGCCTTTTACAAACTTCATCTTTGCAGATTTTTTCCCCTTATAACCCAAACCAGAACTTGCATTAGTTATCCTTCCAACAGTCAACAGATAATCTAAATCCTTTGTTCCTTTAGACAAGATCTTGATATGCTTCATCTGCTCAAATAATCTGCTTTCCAGATCAGCATTCTTAGCTTTGACATCCTTTAGTTCATTCTCAGCTTGTTGCAGTTTATTTACAGCGACCTATTTTTCTGCCATCAGGCGTTTATTTTCATCTTGAGTTTTAATTCAAGAAGTCACCAACATTTCCATCTGATCTTCTAGAGTTATATCAAGATCATCATCAGATTTGGTTCGTCTATATCAGCATCTTGGTGTTTGGCAGGAATCTGATTCTCATAAGCCTTATGACTTTCATGAACAAGGCCAGCGTTTACATCTTCTTCCTCATTGTCACTCATTTCCATGATTCCAAGATGAGCTACAAAGTTATTCAAAATGATACCATCCTCATCACTGTCATTATCAGTATCACTCAGAGTTGTGATTGCTGATTTTCCACTAAATTTGGACAGGTATTCGTTCTTAGTATGTTCATAACCTTTACACTCATAACATTGTATAATCATCTTCTCTTGATTGATGGACATTCAGATTTAAAGTGTCTATAACCTTGAAATTCAAGATACTGTTTGTCAGTTTTGTAGTTGTCTCTATCAGCTGCTAGTTTAGCAGGCACCTGATATTTTTTCCTTTTTTCTCTTTCTGCTTTTCGAAGAAACTTTTTCACAAATAATCCAATTTATTCTTTGAGATTTTCAACTGACTCCTTTTTGTGAGTTGTTTTTTCATATACAAGATCAATACTCTTACCTTTGGTTGTCTCTTCCTTCGGTAAGATCTGAAGCTCATACGCTTGCATATACCAATAACCTGATCATATCTCATTGTGTCAGAGTTCTGAGACACTTCTAGAGCTGATCGATGACCATGAAACTTAGGTGGAAGACATTCTAGAATTTTTTTGACCAACTTCTTGTCCTTATACGTTTTTTCCAAGATTAAAGCTTCATGTGCTAGGGCTGACAGCTTGCTGCTGAATTCTACAATTGTTTCATTTTCTTCCATAATCAAGTTCTCGAATCGTGAGGCCAAGATGTCAATCCAAGTTCTTTTCACGCTACTGGTACCTTCAAAACTTACTTCTAGAATATCCCAAGCTTCTTTAACACTTTTACAACCTTGAACTCTCTTGAATTGAGTGATATTAAGTGAATTGAAGATAGTCGACATTGCTTTAGAGTTCCATTTAGCATCTGATTTTTCTTCAGCAGACCACTGTTTCCTCGGTTTTGGGACAAAAGCGCCACTTGCATCTTTCATAATAGGATATTCCCAACCTTCTTTAACCGCAAGCCATGCATCAGAATCAATTCCTTGAATGTGCTAAGCCATCTGGACTTTTCAATGTCTATAATTTTCCGGATCCAATTTCAAAGTTTTAGCAACGACGACCAATTGCTGCTGTGAATTGTCCATCTCGTCCTCAGGATCTAACACCTGTAAACACTAACAAATGTTATGTGGTGACCCGCTCTGATACCAATTGTAAAAGACAATTCGAACACAACAAACTAAGAACAATTTAAAATCGATTATAACTCAACACAATAGGTTATATCACTTTGAAATACGATTTATTAAGCAATAATCTTTTCTTACAAAAGATTTATCTTGTTGGGATTACTCTACTCGAGAAATCAACCTAAATTTATTTCAACCCTAACCGATAACCTAAGACTCAATTCACTAATCTCTCTAAAACTTTTCCCTAAGTTCTTAGAGAATTAGGTTTACAATTAACCTTCTCTTATATAAGCACAAAAGACAAACCCTCTTGCCCTAAATCTCCTCTCACGTTTCCTTATCATAAAGAAGATATTCTCTTTTTTCTTCTCTTGATAAGTTTGTTAATATTCCTTCTTACTTATCTCTAATTTGAATATTTAACAAATCTCTAACAACCTCTTTAAGGCTTCCTCTCCAAGCTTCAAGACTTAATCTTCACATGGCTTCATTAACTTGCACGTGACATGATCATGACGTCCATATAACACATCTTTCAGAGTTGTGATCAATGGTTATGGAGAAAGGGGTTTAGTTTTGAGCTATTTTCTAAACCTAATAAAGAGAGCAAGTTCTTTATATTCTTCATTCTTACACTTTAATTGGTATCAGAGCTTAAGGTTGAATCGATTGTAGGAGAAGGTGATTCATCATGTCGGATGGAACTCAAACTACTCGGCCTAAAGAACTCGTACCTTCATCCATTCATTGTCTGATGTTAAACAAAAGATTGTTCAAGGATTGCCGACAATAAGAGTTCAAGATTTTTCTAAGGAAGATTTGAAGCTTAAGTGGGTGATTGTTGGATAAGCTTCAAAGTATTCAACAATGTCATGGTGAACAAGTTTCTAGTAATTTAGGAAAATTACTTAGATTAAAATATTCTCTAAGATATTGTTAGAAGATTAGAAATAAAAAGAATTATTCCTAATAAGAAAAGGAAATATAGGAATAAAAAGAACTATTCCTAATAAGAAAATAAAATTAGGAATTAAAGGAACTATTCCAAATAAGAAAAAGAAATTAACAAGTTGTGTTAATGCTTATAAATACTTTGGTTGAGTTGTGACCAAAGGCAAGACTTTGGATGTGTGAGTTTGGAATAAGGTTAATCTCGTCTCTCTTAGTCCTTCACAGGAGCACTCGGTGGAAAACTACATTGAGAGAATGTTAAACCAACTTGACGAAAAGGGGAATTAGCACAGATGCCGTAAAGCTTTGTCGTGGCTGCTATGGAACATATGGAAGCACCGCAATATGTTATTGTTTACTGGCCGTGACTGTGATGTGGATTTGATCATTGCTCAGTCCATTGAAGAAATAGAACTCTGGTTTGGAGTGAATGCAAAAGACGAGTCCTTAGCAACACCTCCAATCAGACGGATTAAGCATCAACAAAAATGGTCAAGACCTATTGCAGGTTCTTTTAAGTGCAATATAAGTGTCTCATGGACTAATAGCCAATTGTTGTGTGGGGCATCATGGGTCATTCGCAGAGAAGATGGTAAAGTGTTACATCACGCGAGAGATGCTTTTACTCCATCGAGGAACCGACTTTGTGCAGATTTGAAAGGTACGCTTTAGGCCATTCAAAGTGTCACAGAGCTATGGTATGATGATGTCCATTTTTGTGTGGATTCGAAACAGGTTATAGAGGCCATTTTAAACAATTAGGACTGGCCTAAGCATAGAGCTATTTTACATAAAATTAGGAGCAGATTACTTTTCTTATCATCATGGACCATTGTGTTCACTCCTCCGGCAACCAATAGAGTCGCGAGACAAATAGCTTCAAGTGTAACACGTGACAACCGTACATACTCTTATATAGATGGGGGTCCTCCGGTTTGGCTCTTGCCTTTGATCGAGCGGGAAGAAGTTTCTTGACTCCCAAGTTTTTGCTTCTGTTTCATTTTCTGCTCTGTTCTTTATTATTATTTTTTTTGGAGAGTGTTCCTTTCTCCTCTGTTTTTTTGTAACCTTACTTTGGGCTAGTTAACTTGCTAAAAGGCGAATAAAAAAAATAGGTAAGACTTAGGGTATTTAGTTTTTTGAGTTATATTTTCTAAAAATTAATAAGAAGAGTTATTTCTTGTAAAAAAAATGTGCAAGTTTTGACTTTAATTGGCATCAGAGCGGCACTTAACGACTCCTTATACACCACAGCAAAACGGTGTTGTGGAAAGAAGAAACCACACGTTAATGGCGATGACAAGGTGTATTCTAAACGTATGAAGGTTCCAAATTACATGTGGGGAGAAGTAGTTTGACAAACATATTAGATTAATCGTCACCCTACAAGAGTTTTGAAGAATCAAACAGCTTACGAGTGTTTATGAACTAAGAAACCAGGGGTTGATCATCTCAAAGTCTTTGGTTGTCTTGCCTATGCAAATATTTGGAGAATTCTATATTTAAAGTATAAAATGAAGTAAACTATTGGAGATTTTTTAAAGTATAAAATTCTTTATTTATCAAAAGAACAAAATTGACAATATCAGTTTATTATTATATTTCTTAGGCTACACAGCTTGCTAGAGTTAAACTTCATTTATAAAAATTAATAAAATTGAACATTTAACCACTATATAATTAGTATATCAAAAATATTTAACCACTATATAATTAGTTAAACAATCATTATATAAAAAGTAATTTTCAAAAATGCTCTTTTTGATATGTCAATTTTCACAAATTCCCCCTTATTCTTTTTCTCTCTCAATTTCCAAAAATATGATACTTTTTAAGAAAAGATATGTCCAAAAAAACATTTTTGAAATTTCCATTTATACAAAAACACTTAACCACTAGACAAAAACATTTTTCCAAACTAATTTTTTATATGATAATAAACATATAAAACTTGAACACGCTATTTAAATAATTATTCGTGTTCTAGTACCATATAGAATCCAACTTAAAATTTTTGATTGTTCATAATATTGACCAATTCTTGCGATCTTGAATATAGATTTTTTTTTGGAAAATTTCAAAAATGCTATTTTTAAAATGTCTATTTTTAAAACATACTATTTCCTTTAAAAATTGGGAGAGAAAAATAAGTATGAGAAAACAATTTTTGAAAATAAACATATCAATAAAGACATTTTTTTAAATTTTTGATTTTTTTTTTTTTACTCGGACGAAATTTTCTTACAAGAATTATTTATAATTATTAATTTATATATGTGTACTTTTGTAGTACCACTTGCTCGAAAGTAGAGCCGTTGATGTGTCAATTGCATGTTCTTTCCGCAACTACTACCACCACCACCAAGTCCTCAGTGAGGCTTTGTGAGCTAAAAGAAAATAAATATCAAGATTTTGCATTTATAATTGAGAGTCTCTCACATGTTACCATTACTAAAGCTTTTCGTTGACTTCTTACCAAAGCAATTTAATTACTCTCTCTATCTCATTTTTCAACTCTTATTAGATCTGTCCCGAACTAAGCATCCTTTCGTACCTCTTCACGTGGATTTATGATCTTCGACTAGGTTTAACACGTGTTTATGTACTCCTGTGTCTGTTGTAACTCCACGATTTGATTTAATATCATCCACAAAATATCGTTCAAAATATTCATTTATCGCTTCTTACCAAAATGATTTAAGAAATCTAAGTTAACCAAGACATCATTTGGTCTGTAATGTTATTAAAATGACTTTGAATCTTCATTTTAGACAGAAACAACAGACTGAATGTGCAATAGTTTCTCTATTTCTCAAAATTAATGCAAATCAAATCTACTGAATCTCAGTAAATTTACGATATAACTAATTTACTGATATAACTTTTTGTATTTTATTGTGTATTTTTAACATATTACAAACAACACCAAACTCATTTGTGCTAGTTAAAATTGCACAAACGGTCAAGAATTGGTTGACATTTGTTGACTTACATCAGCTTAAAAAACGTTGGCTGATAAAAGTGGAAAAGGATGTGGTCCTCCCGAAATCAAGTCCTAAATTTTTAAAATTGTAAGTGGGCTTTTCACTAAAGCCCAAATTAGGTCAATATCAACAAAAGAAGTCAACATCTTTGTGATTAGTATGTTTTCTAGACGTTATGAAAGAAGTATGTGAAGGAGCAAAAAAAACGGGTGAAGTTAGGTGGGCCATAGTCATCGCTCTCTTTCACACTCTTCTTACCGTTTTTTTCTCCTTTTCTTTCGTTTTTTTCTAATAGTATTTTTTAGGCATGAGCCTTCGGTTTAAAGCGAACCGAACAGTTCAGTTTAATTAGTTATCGATTTTTTTGGTTTTTCAAAACTGATTCCTAATTAAACCGAACTAGATTTTTAGTTCGGTTTAGTTTTTTGAATTATTGTATCGGTTCGGGTTTTTCAGTTTTTTGGTTTGTTCAATTTTTTTTTGGTTTTTTAGTTTAAAATATATGAAAATTCTGGTTTAAAACTAAATTTTTAGATAATCGAACCGAGAACCGAATTCAAAAATAATTGAATTTCGATCGGTTTTTATGAGTAAACCAAAATTGGACCGAAAACCAAAATCTTTGGTTCGGTCTAATTCGGTCTGTACCGAATACCCACGCTTAACCGAATCGAACAGTTCAGTTTAGTCAGTTTATTTTATTTTTTTAATATGAATTCATTATAACATTGGCAAAAATCTAATATTTATGATTTTTTTGTTGGTAAACTAATATTTATGATTCTTTATCTGACATATGGTTGACACAAACTCAATAATTAACATTTTTACCAACAAAAACATCAAGTTATCACGTAGAGTCAAAAAGGTTAATTATAAGCAGATAGCGGAAAAATAGGTGAAATTTCGGTGGGGATATTTTTATTTATAATATAATTTCCACGTGGGTGGGGATTTAGGATATAGCCATTGAATAAATGACACGTGACTTGTTATGTCTCCCGTGTAGGATAAGACAAACAAAAAACGAAATAAGTATACGAATTAAATTAAGCTAAGTACAGAATACAGATACATGTCTTGATAATGAATAAATAATAATAAAAAAGAGAAAATAAATTACTGGTGGGACCCTTTTAGTGGGACCGTTTATTAACGGAGTTAGATAGAAGACTGTGTGTGTTTAATCTATAAATTCTCTTCATCTTCTTGTTCCCTCACTTTGTTCATCTTCCTCTTGTAATCGTTTTTTCTCGAGTCAAAATTAGGGTTTGGTTGTTTTGTCTTCTTTCTCTCCGGGTAAGTTTCTCTCTTCTCTGTGTAATTAATTTTGAAATTTTTAATTTCTTATAGAATCTTCTTCATCTTACCGTCGGATCTGTTAGCTATCTGTTGCAGCTTCGATTCTGCTACAATTAGGTCTAAGAATTTGATTTTTCATGCGAATTATTAAATTTTGGATTTCGATATTGTTCTTAGAGATGGATTATGGTTTGGTTTCAGCGTTCTGTAGGCTGTAGCTTAGCACGTCCGGAATAATTTCCTTTTTAATTTTTTTATTAAAAAAAAGTAGATTCGGAAATTACAACTTTTTGCGGAAGAACTTTCATGTGTTGTTGAAAAGTGTGACTGGAAATTAAAGAGGTTGTAAAGCAGAGGAATGGAATTAGCATAAATGTGGAGTGATCTATGAGTGTATCTCAGATTGCACATTTTGCTAATGGTCTCTTCGGCTTTTCTTGGGTTCTGCAGAGTATCAAGTTTGTGTGGAGCTTTTCAGATCACAGACACTTGCTTTGAAAAAAAAGATGGAGGTATTTGGAAAATCTCCCATGGTTAGCTCTGCCAATGTTATTTACTTGTCTGCCATTCTGGGTCGCGATTGCGATGGACCCATCCAGTGTCACAAATGTGACTGGAAATGTGAGAATGAAAATGTTTGTGGGAATATGTACCGCTGCAAACTAACTGGACTGACTCATGTCTGCGACAAGAACTGTAACCAGCGGATTCTCTATGATAACCATAGCTCTTTGTGCCGAGCCAGTGGCCGCATTTTCCCTCTCACAGCAGCCGAGGAGCAGGCGGTTAAAGGTGTCAGGAGGAAGCTCGACGCTGAGAGTCACCCTTCTGAGAGCTGTTCCTTTAAGCGTCGTCGCCGTGATGCCCAGTTCCATGCTTCTCCTTTCGAGAGGTCTTTTTCTGCCGTGAGTCCCATCTGCAGCCCAGCAGGAGACGGAATGGAGTTGAGTTAGATCCATGTTGATCTCCCCAAATTCCTGAGACTGAGAGGCTCTTTATCTTACGTAGAATAACTTCCTTTTTTTCTTTCTTTTGGACGACTATGGATAAGAGACATTGTGCTACTGCTCTGGCAGGGGGTCTAGGCAACCTTCCTGCCTGAAAGAGAGCTTTATCTTAGTATTGCTGAACTTTATGTAGTACTTATGTAGGAGAGACTTTATAATTCTATTACTCTATTCTGGATCTTACTGCTGTCGCATTTAGGTGGAATAGAATAATCTTGCTTCTTATTATTGATGTTTAATTTCTCTTCTCGTGTACCTTTAGTTTTCCTTGTGATTGGAAACGTTAATTAGGTAGGCTCTTATTCAGCTATATTTCTTGTTTTAGCTACTATGATTTTTAGTGTCCTATTATTACGCAGAGGTTGGCACACCATGGGTGATTTCTGTAAGTCTGATGCTTCAGGATTTTCACATTGTTAACCAATGCAGCATAGGTTCCTCAAGATCCAGGATATTTTCTGGTTTGCTATCCTGTAGAAAAGCCCTCTTATCCTTTCTGACTGAAACCTCATTCTAACAAATTATGTGTTCTACTTAACATCCTTTTTGTTGATTGATGTGTTCTTAGGGTCCTGAAAATATTTTCTGTTTGTGCAGGTTTCCAAGTGTTGCAATTCAGGAGTTTAATAGTGCTCTTTTGTGTACACTGTTTTGACTGTTTGAATTTTCTTTAACACTGGAGTAACTCTAACGGTTGGAGGTTTTAATTTTGCTTTGCAGATCCTCTTGTGTTTGTGCTCAGCTGACTACATCACGCTTGGCTCATTCATTTGCAACATAAGCTGATGCACCTTAAGTGTGCGAGGAAGGATGGCATTGAATCGTTTTGAACAGCCCAACGAGGATGTGGTTGGCCAGCTGTGTTCAAAATTATCAGCTAAACATGGGTAATGATCTGACATCATGTTTACCGAATTGTTATCATTTGTTTTTCATATACTTGTGAGCTCTGCTACTGTACCAGTATCTGTCTTGCTCTTAACTTCATAATATCTTATCTTCTGCTTCTGTGTAATTTTGTCGTGATAAATATAAAATACATTCCCTCCGCTTCTCTCTGGTGTGCGCTGTATCTAAGGTTCTGATACTTGTCCAATATCTATGATCAGGTACAATCTCCTTAGAATGTAAAGTTTCTGATAAAGACAACTAGATTATAACATCTGGTCCTGATGGAATCTGGCCTCTTATGTTGCTCCCACCTAAATACGAGTCTTGGATGTTCATAGCGTACTTACAACTTCCCTCCTCCTTCACTGTAAGAAAACATCCATACTGTTGTTTGTTACAGTCTAAAAAATTACTTACTATGAAGTATTGACAATGATTTTCGAAACTAACACAGATAAGAAAAAACCACGAAGTCTTCATATAAAATAAAATCTCAATGATTTGTTTCTTAGGTAGAAATGAGAATCTGGAAATGTTGCTTCAATATGTTTATTTCAACGTGGATTTGATGCAATATCTTGGCTGACAGAAAGATAGATGTGTAGGCATTCGATGGTTTCTTGGGATCGGGGAAGATTCTTTTCCTATGAAGTTGGCAAAGTATCACATATATTGACTCGGTCGCTACGATAAGATTACGGTACGGGATAATTTCTCCCTAATAGCTTATGATAAAACAATCACTATTATATCTTTCTTTTTACTATTATAATTATTAGAGATAACGAAGTATATTTTACTTTTGTCTTTGAAGATTTTTTTTCATTAATTCGTTGAGAATTACAAATTTGATTGTCAGATAGTAATATTTCCGATCATGTAGTATTTGCCAACAAATAATATTTGGTTACTTATTTGTACTTTTCATGACTTTTTCTCCTCTAATGTCAAGGAACCCGGATCTGAATTAAGTTTTTTAGTTACTTTTTGTTCAAAATGGGACAAGTGTAGATTCTCTTGCATTAATTCTATAATTATTTCTGCTATAATATTATATTAATTCGGATAGAGGTCGGGGAAGTAAGGCAAAGAATTGCCTTGTCGGAGAGGCCAGTGTCGTAGGAGTAATGCTAAACCCTAATTCATTGCATTGCGGCTTGAAGGTTTCTAAAGCAACTTCACAGCTCCAACATTGAATCCCTCTTTGTATTTACATTTTTATTTGGTATAAACCCTGGTACCAGGTACCTCCCAGCCAAATCCGTATTTCTGAAATCTTAGACTGTTTATACAATAATGGGAAAACCAACTATTGTTCCCATGGCTCTTCTTGTTTATGTTTTTCTTCTGTTCTCTGTTTCTCATTCATCCTCGTTCTTTATCACGAATAACTGTCCCTTTACTATATGGCCCGGCACTCTTGCAGGCTCTGGCACCCAGGCACTACCCACCACAGGGTTCAGGCTTGATGTGGGACAGTCTGTTAGGATTCCTTCGACTCTAGGCTGGTCAGGTCGAATATGGGCTAGGACTGGCTGCAACTTTGATGCTAATGGTGCGGGAAAATGTATGACTGGAGACTGCGGTGGGAAGTTGGAGTGCAATGGTAATGGTGCTGCTCCACCGACATCACTTTTCGAGATCACGCTTGGTCATGGTTCTGATGACAAAGATTTTTACGATGTCAGTCTTGTTGATGGGTATAACCTTCCTATAGTTGCTCTCCCCACAGGTGGTAGACTGGCTGGAGCTTGTAATGCTACAGGATGTGTCTCTGATATCAATATTAGCTGTCCAAAGGAGCTTCAAGTGATGGGAGAGGAACAGGAAGAGAGAGGAGTTGTTGCGTGCAAGAGTGCTTGTGAGGCCTTTGGGTTGGACCAGTACTGTTGCAGCGGTCAGTTTGCTAACCCAACCACATGCCGACCCTCTTTTTACTCTTCAATTTTCAAGAGAGCTTGTCCCAGAGCCTATAGCTATGCTTTTGATGATGGAACCAGTACTTTCACTTGCAAGGCTTCTGAATATGCCATTATCTTCTGCCCTGGAAGGTTTAATTCTATGTCCTTTCACTTTTTAGTTTGTTACAAGGCTATCTGCAACCTTTTAGAACATATTTTCAGATTCTGATTTGAATATTTTTCCTCTATCCCGAATCAAATCCAGGGTAAAAAGACCGGACAGCCAGAACTCAAATCCTCCAGGCTCCCCTCAGGATCAATTCGGTCAACCTATGGCTCCTCCGCCTCAGAATCCATACGGTCAACCTATGGCTCCTCAGAACCAATACGGTCAACCTATGGCTCCTCAGAATCAATACGGTCAACCTATGGCTCCTCCGACTCAGAATCAGTATGGTCAACCTATGGCTCCACCAACTCAGAACCCACTTGGACCTAACGGGGAATCAATGACTCCCCCACCTCTGAATCAGAATGGGAATGGGCAACTCATACCTCCTCCCACTGTGAACCAAAATCCAAACGACCAGTTTATAAATCCCCCGATTCAGGATCAGAGTGCAAGAGTTGCAGAGACCCAATCCTCATCCGTCATTCTTCGACCATACCCTGTCTTGTTACTTCTTGGTTTCAGTCTTACTGCTTTGAGGCAGTCGAGCACGACGTAAATCATCATCATTCTTCCTTTTTAATAAGTAATAACTGTGTGGAAGGAAGCAAACAGATCATGTTTACCTTAAGACTTTGAATTGTTTGAACTGACTTTGACAAATCATTATAAGAATACTCTATTTCATGTATATAATGATGCAGTCGTAATTGAATTGAGGTAATGACATGTTTGAGAAATAAAAATAACAACTCATTTCTTGGTTTTTGGCTTCTTAGGATTTTTAGCCTTCTTTGCTGGTTGCTGCTTCTCTTTAGCTGGTCTTCCTCTCTTTTTTCCTAAAACCTGCAAAGATTCCACATGAAACAAGTAACTGTTACTGTAAGGGATTTCTAGATTTCATGGGAGGAAATATTGAGATTTGCTTTCTTACATTTTCGCCTTTTGCTTTGGCTTTTGTGTTGGTTACCTCCTCTGCACTTCCGCTTTGATCAGCTGGCTTTGAAGCAGTCTTGGCATTTTTGTTAGCTTCGTCATCTGATTCAAACGAAAAACCCTCCAATGTACCTACATGAGTCACAAAATCAAATTATCAAATTCAGAATAGTGTACTACAGGAAGACGAGATAGCAGTATTTTCTTATCACTCTACACAGAGACAGAAAACGAGCTGACCTTCCACCATTGTTTCTGCCTCATAGACATTAGATTGTGGTGTTAGCTGTATGAAGTCATTCATTATAGCTTCAATCTGTAGAGGAAACATATGATCCCTAAATTAGGCTATCGCTCCAATTTATGTTTTAATTTCCCAAACAACAGCTAAAAATCAGATTGCAAAAGCGTGAAGTGCTCAGCAGTTCAAGATCTATGACTAGGTATATATAAAAACTTCAAATGATAACAGCATACATATGTGTTGAAACAAGAAAGTGCAAGAGAAATGACCAACCTTTGCCTCTGACTGACTTACGTTAACCTGAAATGAAGATCTCTAGTGTGAGTAATGTTATAGCACAAGTACCTTAACAAATTTAAAAGAAGTTACAAGTAAACAAAGGGACGTACTACGCAAAATGTTCTGGATGGAACAATTGTTGACTTATATATGGTTCCTGAAACATGAAATGATAAGAGTGTTACTAAAGAGACTTCAGTTACCCGTTACATGTAACATAACCAGCTATGTTAGACTCAACAGGCATAGCTGATTCTGTTACATGTTTGCAAGAAAAAAAGAACCATTTTGGAGTTTCAATGGGTGAAATCAAAAATGAAAATATAAAGAGTGAAGCCAGCGAGATGTAAATTAGGGGGAACATGCCTTTTAAGTCAACGTATAAATCCCCTGTTGTATCTGAAACAACTACGCGACCAACAGCCCCCATGTCTCCACTCAGATCTATTGAGTCTCCTTCACATTCAACGAGTACCTGTATACATAGTTCATTGTTTTTGTTAACTCCTCTGCTTTATCTACAAACAAAAGCCCAAAAATGGATGTAGCCTTCCAGATCATTAGTGGCACCAGTGCCAATAGCAATAATATTTAAACGTCTGAGTATAAAGCCATGGGCAGAATAAACATATTTTATTACCTTTGTACGATTCACCTTCTCAGAAAGTACCAAAGGCAATCTTGAACTTGAGCCCTGAAATTGGTAAATCTAGTCATAAGGAAGAACCAGGGAAGAAACACGCAAAACAGGTTCTAGCACGAGGTCCTTACAGAAGAAGGCTTGATATTTTTATCTGTTGTTACTTCCTCTGACATTATGACATCTGTATCTATGTCTGCGTGAAAGAGGGAGGATTACATTGCTTTAGAAGAATCCTTAATCTGAAAAACTATGAGACAATTCTTACCTTCACTTTTAAAAATTTCTTGTGCACTATTTTCTATCTTGGGTGTCTGGCGACTACTTTTTGGCTTTGTTTTAAGAGATTTTTCCTTTGGAGCCTTCTTAACTGCAGCTTCTTCCTCTGCTTCAAGAACAACATCGTCATCCTTTTCAGTTGGCACAATTCCTTCCTGCTTTACTGGACCACTGGAGGATGGTTCAGAATCAGATGACACAAGACATACATTATTTTTTCCTTCCTGTTAAAGTGAAAAAAAACAGTGTTACTAAGAATTATCATTTTTACACCCCTTGGATATTATATTCCATTAATTAAAGATCCACGCAAACAACATTCACTTGATCTACAAACCAAGACAGATAGAGAACGGATAAGAAATTGCCGACTAATATCATCATCACTCATTAAGGTATATAAACTGCTCTAAAGGAAGTTTATAACTAATAGATCATCACTATCTTGATAATACAGTTCATTCATCCATTTACATCCTAACAAAATTATCTTGAATCACAATAACGACCTAGTACCCAGTATCACTATTTCAAGTAGAGGCAACAAAAACATTAAGAAGTACAATGGTGACATTGTCAGAAAGTTTCTTACTTGAACGTCTTTATGCATACTGGAAACTTTTTCACCATTCTGCTTCCCTGTAAATGGTTCTCCAGTCAAAACCTTGCTTTAGGAGCTCAACAACAGTTGAACAATACTCCCCTAAATCAGGGATCAATAATCTCTCCCTCACTCTCTCAAGAAAGAATTGACCCAAGTCTCAGAGCAAAAACACAGTTCTGGTGCATCATCTGAAACAAATTCATACCTTTAAGGTTGATACTAGCATCTGCTTTCTTCTTTCTAGAAAACACTTGCTCGATACTCGCTTGCTTTGTCACAACCTTAGCTTTAGAATTCTTCCTAGACAGAGACTCTGCGGATTCTTCATCAACAATCGTGTTGGCATCACTGTCATCAGGAACAGGAAGAGACGAAACAGTTTCAGATTCTCTGTAAGGACTATCATCTGGAGAAGAGTTAGACAGTGAGGATAGTGACAACAATGAAGTGGTGGGTGCCTGCGTAACAAAAGCTTCCATTTCTCACTTGTGTCTCTGTCAAAATCAAACCAATAATAATTTTGAAAAATAAAATTAGATTGAATCGGAAACCTTGTAAGAGCTAAGCCATTCGGGAGATCCCTCTCTGGAGCTGCTCATGCTTCAGTTCTTAAAAGCTTAAAACAACACTCCTCTCTTCTTCCTGACGACGAGTTCCACTCAAATGAAAAAAAAAAAAAAAAAATCAGCTAGTAAATTCTGACACTAATTCGTAAATCAAAAACCCTAGAAGAGATCTTAAAAACCGTAGATTCGATTGGAAACCCCATTAAATCTAAGCTCACCCGAAGAAGAAGACAAAATTGAGAGATTAGCCAATATACTGAGGTTGAATTACGGAGACTTGATCTAGAAAAGGAATCTGAAATGACTGAGTAGCAAAGCTTTCGTCGGCGGCGAGATTGAAGTGCGTAAAAGACGCGGGAAGATATGGCACAAACTGCTTGTCAGGTTACAGAGTGTTTGGTCGCAGGGGCAAAACTATTCCCATGTGGATGTAAAAGTTGCAAAAGAAAAGTCCAATAAGCCTGTTTATCGTGACTGAGCATGGCATAAATCATTTCAGGCTTTAAAGGCCCAATAAACCAATCTAATGTCATTGTTGGGCCTAATAGTAACATCGTATAAATGGAAACGGCAAAGGAGGGAGATAAGGAAAGGAGAAAGGAAGAAGAGAAGTGACCGAAAGAAATGGGGAAAGACAAAGGAGAGAAGCAAGACGCAATGGCG
Organism: Lepidium africanum; assembly: GCA_900406405.1. Lineage (NCBI taxonomy): Eukaryota > Viridiplantae > Streptophyta > Magnoliopsida > Brassicales > Brassicaceae > Lepidium > Lepidium africanum. The sequence goes on along the minus strand of OVAX01000850.1, from coordinate 44,913 downwards.
GTTATGAGCTTAATGAAGGATCAGCAGAATCCAATTCAGCAGTTTCAGGTCAAATTCAAGGAGGTTGAGACGGGTTTTAAGTTATGGTTGACGAAGCAGAAGTTGCCGGTGGAAGCCGCCGTTGTCACCGCCATGGGTGGAGTTCAGGGAGCATTTATTGGTGGACTCATGGGAACTCTCTCTCCGGAAATGCCTCAGTCTGGTATGGACCCTCAAGCCATGGCTTCGTTAAAGCAAACTCAGGTTTCAAACCTCAACAAAACCCTAATTTTGATAAATTTACTGGTACTGTCACTTTCACCATTTATTGCTAATTTTGAATTGTTTTAATTTTGGGTGAATCTGTGTAGGCTATTGTGGGTGGGCCCTTAGTTCAAGCTCGAAACTTCGCTGCTATAACTGGTGTTAATGCTGGTATAGCTTGCATTATGAAGCGGATAAGAGGCAAAGAGGATTTAGAATCTGCGTAAGTTTTCATTTTGATCCCTGAAGTTGGCAGTTACATTTTAATCTTATTGGAGCTGTAGCTTTTACTAAAGCTCGTATTCTGTGTGTGACTTGTTGTTTTCTGAGTCTACCAAAATTTAATCAATGATGGTAGAAACTCAGCTACGCTCTATGTTTTGCACTTGTCACTTTTCTGTCGTCGGTTATATTTTTATACTTTAAACATAGCTGAGACAAGTTACACAGATCTTAGGTAACTTCTCTGTCACAGGATTGTATCCATGCTTCTCTGTCATTGGTTATATCTTTTTGGCCTAGTTTCTGATCCATAATATGATTCACTGATCGCGTCCTGCTTTGATCACTTGTGTTTACATTTAAAACAACTTAAAACACAACTTTGATGGGTGAAGATTCAATGTGGGTAATTTGTTTTGTTAAAAATGGACGGGTGTAGAAAGAGTCACGGTTTTGGAATTGTGCAGTGTGGTCGCAGCATTAGGATCTGGATTTGCATATTCTCTTGTGAGTACAGGATTACAAGGACAGCCTGGTAATGCTATCGCCACTGCTGCTGGTTTTGCTCTATTTCAAGGAGTATTTTTCAAGGTGAATGATCATTTATACATACAATAGGACACTAGTCTTCTTGTAACTAGGCAGGCACGTCATCAAACATCAATTTTTAATTATCTTCTTTCCGGTCTTGATAGTTAGGGGAACGGTTCACTAAACCAACCACTGAAGATCCGTATTACACTCGGGCAAGATCTATGCTGTTGAAATTGGGTCTAGAGAAGTACGAGAAAAACTTCAAGAAGGGTTTGTTAGCAGATCCCACTTTGCCATTGCTCACTGATAGGTACCATAGTGAGCTTCTAATATATCAATTCTGTATCAACTAAAACTGTCTTGTATTGATATTTTAAACTCTGTGTGTGTACAGTGCGCTAAGAGACGTTAGCATCCCGCCTGGACCAAGGCTACTGATACTAGATCACATCCAGAGGTTTGAATCTAACTTATCTTTCGATTGTCAGAGACACAGTTATGTGAATCACTGAATTGAATCGTGGTGAGTTTTATCATACAGGGACCCTGAGCTGAAGGGCAAACGGGGAAGTCGTGGTTAAGATTTGAAAAACTCTGCTGTCTTTGGCAGAATATTTGTACGGAGTTAAGGATCTCAAACACTATATGTATAATTCTTATTATTCTTATTGCCTGGTGTTGCTAGCAAGATACTTGCATTTCTTCCGTCTTCTTACGAGCTATGTGGGCTTCCTTTACAAATTTATCATGTTATTGACGAAATCCAAGAATCTTTAAAACTGGAACTAGTTGCCAAAAAATATCGATCTTTTTTTTTCACTTGTAAAATGTTAATTACAAAAGATTTCCCACATAAGCACAGATATAAAAGATAATGCGAGTCGTACACCCCATTCTTTAAAATGCAGTGGCCAGGAAGATCAATTTGTATTTCCACATGATCGTAGTTAAATTTGGCCAGAGGAGCAACTCTGTCTCTCAGACGGAAACAATCGTCCAATACAACCAGAAAAATACGAACAATCCCATAGGCCATGAAATCCTCTGCATATTGAAAAAACTGAAATTTTATTGTGATACTTCCCCGAAAGTCAGAGGAGTCGGTAATAACGACAGCGCAAGCTCTAAATCTGAAGAATGGTTGAGAGAGAGAGAGGTTGGAAGTAGAGGGATGGTGAGAGAGGAGGTGCTTCCAGTAGCTTTGTGAGTGAAATTTACAGGTACTTTTTCACCAGACACTATGAGTTGCTTGAAAACTGATTTTTGTTGAAGGAGAGCATCGAGATCCAAGTCACAGCAATTGGTGAATCTGAACTGGACTTTTGGGACAAAAATTTCTGCTCTGTCCTCCTCGGGGACTGGTAACTCAGTTGCCATATTGTCTGCTTGGCTAACCATTCCACTTGGATTGCCATTCCAAGCAGCTCCAATCCACTCCCCACAATAATTTGTAAAGTCAAGCACCTCAAGATGTTTCAGTGTAGAAATGGATACATATTTCAACTTGCTGCAATTTTGCATTACTAGGTAATCGAGCCTATAGAAATTCTCGACCCAGCATGGAACCTCTTCTATTGCTGTGTGGCATAGACTGAGATAGCAGACATTTTTAGAGATATCAGGAAAACTCTTGAACCTTGAGCATCCATTAAGATTCAGGATACAAAGAGACTGGAGGTTTATGCCAGAGGGAAGAGTCTCCAGGCTCGTGCATCCGGCCATGTTCAACCAATATAATGTATTGAGGTTTTGAATAGAGGAAGGAAGCACCCGTAAACGCGAGCAATACTGGAGATATAGATTCGTAAGACTGGTGGCCCTTGAAAGATCTGGGATTTCTATCAGGTCTTTTGAGTCCTTTAAATCCATTTCCTTGAGACATGTAAGCGGCTGGACCCGCATATTAATAATCACAAAGCAAAGTATTAAGTTACACACTACCGACATGATTTCATCTATATATTAAATTAGGCCTTCCAATTTCGTTATTAAGGACTTTAACAAATATTCTCAAAACTTACCAGATCTCCTTCCCACAACTTTTCAAGCTTGCTATTCCGCATTTTGAGGATGACGAGGTTTTCAAGATGAAACTTAGAAGGCAAATATCTCATTGGATATTTGTCCCAACGTAATACTTTGAGTTTAGGGGGCAGATAGTTGAAGCGTTTGTCTAATTGCTGTCTGACTTCGTTTCCAAACGTGTAAAGTTCCAGGAAATGGAGATTACGCATCCTTTTGAAGGCATTCTCATTGACAGATATACCTAAAACCTTTTTAGTTCCCTGAAAGTTAGAATAGCAATAAGATATATGAAAAAACCATTAGCTATATTTACCAATATTCTTAACGATATATAGTACAGAAAGAAATATTTACAGTGTTTTCATTAAATAGATCACATATATCCTCTGAATCCAGCACAATGGACTGTGCACGAACAATTTTTCTACCCATTTCTTGTAACAAACAATGCATTTGGACACAACCTTGTCGTACATGAATAAGAGACTTATCAACAAGGTTTTGGAGTCCAATATTCACACTTAAGTCATTATCTGCGAGCAAAAACTTGATGTAATTGATTTCTGCACCATTAAAAAGACATGCGATGTGACGAAATATGGCTTTATCTTCTTCACTATCTATTCCATCATAGCTAAATCTTAGCGTTTTCTCGATTTTCCATCTAGACTGTTCTGAAGCCTCGATAACATTCCCATCCAATAGTCTTTGTTCCACCCACGCAAAGACGAACCTAACACATTAAGACCTAAAGGAAGACTACCTGCATGTGTTGCAACTTCAACAGCGAGCTTCTTGAAATCTTTAGGTGGAGAGTTCTGCCTGAAAGCATATCGACAAAACATCTCAAGAGCGAATTCTTCAGATGGGAGACCGACCTCATAAATATGATCAATTTCATGGGCCCTCAAAAGATGCTTATCTTTTGTAATCACAATGATTCTACTCCCACATCCGAACCATTGAGTTTGATCTACCAAGGCCTCTCACACCACTATATCATCCAAATCATCAATAAGAATAAGAACTTTTTGGTTTTTTAACCTATCTCTAACTGACCTAAATGATCTACTTTTATGTGCCTTGTGCCTAAAATTGCAGAGAGGAAATTTCCTTGAAAACTCAACTTCATATTATAGTCATCAGTGTTAGCTCCCCTATAGTCTTCCATGTTTTTAGATATAAATGCCCGGTCTATGAAAATCCTACCTTGGAAATGGCAAGAGAGTCGACTGTATAGTGCTCTTGCAATGGTAGTCTTGCCAATTCCTGAAGTACCCCAGATCCCAACCATCCTTACTTCCTTGGATTCCAAATCCATTAATAAACTTATCTCTACGATGTGACCTTCAATGCCAACAAAATTCCCAAAGTCCTTTGATGGTGTTAAACTCAATTTGTACAAAATATCATTGACAACATCTTCAATCTGTTTTGCTTCATTTTCCCTGAAAATAGGAAATATAAATAAACAAGAAAGAAACAGGAAACTGTATTTAAATCAGTGTTCGAAAAATCGGTCTAGGTGGCTGTCTAGGCGGGACCTAGACGCTAGGTGGACAAGGTTGATTTAAACGATTTTGGCATAAATTAGGCAGTTTAGACGGTGATTAGTCGGTCTAGACAGTTTGTTTTAATTTTTTTTTAAAAAAATTAATGTAAATCTTATATAAAATTGAAATATATATATATATATCAATTGTAAATTATGTCTAAATAACATCAAATTATTTATTATAGAGTCTAAAAACAAAATTTTTACTTATATATATATATATATAAATCATGTAAATTTCTATGATTTTTTATTTTTATCACATATATAATATATATAAAATATTATTTATTTAAAAACCATTTAAACCGCTTAAAATCGTTTATGCCCCGACTAGACTCTTTAGGCGCTAGGCGGAAGGTCACCGCCCGACTAACGCCTAGCGTTTTTTAAACACTGATTTAAATACCAAATCTAAGATAATGGTCAATAAAGTCAAACCAATTCTGAGAATGAAATCCGACGAGATTTGCCACATCAGTCAACGCTTTCCTCCATAATCCTATCTCAATCTCTGTCTTATTGAGGTTGTGGCATGTTTCTTTGATTATCTTTCCAAAGTCTTCTGTCTGTTTTATGACATTAGAAGGATCTGTACCATAGAATATAAGTATTATAAGTTGATTTAACTCTTCCTTGCTTTTGATTATTTCCATCAACTCGTTTAAGCACCAGCCAAACGAGGCGTAGTTTTTGGAGAAGATGACGATTGCAATCCTCGAATCCTTAATGGCATGCTATTATCTTTAGAGAGAAAAGATGAATGAAGATGATAATTATGTTATTCTGTTAATGGAAGCAGAAAATAGTTAGAGGGGATAATTTACAAACGTTGAGATAACCAGAGGACTAAACTGGAAATTAACAAAATCGGTTTATACAATACCGATGTACATAATCTCATATCCCCCCTCAAGATGAGCAAAAGATAGAAATCATGCTCATCTTGCCAATTAAATCCCTGAATAAGGTAGGAAACAATGGCTTAGTCAAGGCATCTGCAAGTTGATTGTGTGTTCTAACATGTATAGTCTTGATAAGGCCGAGTTCAATCTGTTCCCGAGTAGTGTGGCAATCATTTTCTATGTGCTTAGTACGCTCGTGGAACATAGGTTTATTGGCTATATGAATCGTTGCAGTAGAGTCACAAAACAGTGGTACATGATCAGTTTGTGGTACCTGTAACTCATTAAGAAGCTTCACCAACCAAGATATTTCACAAGTAGCAAGAGCCATGGCTCTATATTCGAATTCTGCTAAGGAACAAGAAACAACATCCTGCTTTTTGGATTTCCTAGAGACAAGGGAATCACCAAAAAACATGTAATAGCCAATTGTAGATCGTCTTGTATCAGGACATGAAGCCTAGTCAGCATCACAGAAGGCTTTGAGGTAAATATCAGTTGTTGAAGAGTAAAACAGACTAAGACTAACTGATCCTTTGAGATAATGAAGTACCTTATGCGCAGCATTGAGATGTGATTGCTTTGGAGATGAATAAAACTGAAAGAGCTTGTTCACTACAAAAGTGATATCATGACGTGTGATGGTAAGGTACATCAACTTGCCAACAAAGCGTCTGTAAACTTCAGGATTCTCTAAAATAGGTTCATCAGAGTGAAGACTGAGTTTCAAACTTGGTTCCATAGGAATGCTTGAAGGTCTGCATCCAAGAAGTCCAGTTTCTTCAAGTAATTCTAGGATATATCTTCGTTGACAGATGTGAATTCTAGAACTAGATCTTGCAATTTCAAGACCTAAAAAGTATTTCAAAGGGCCTAAGTCACGCAGTTTGAAAGCTACAGAGATATCTGTCTTCAATTGAGTGATAACATCTTCATTACTGCAAGCAATCACAATGTCATCGACATAAACAAGCAAAGCCACATAGTGATCTTGAGTATGTCCGATGAAAAGAGCATGATTTGCATTGGACTTTTTGAAACCCAAACTAAGGAAAACAAAGCTAAACTTCATGAACCATTGACGTGAAGCTTGTTTTAAACCATATAGAGATTTGTTGAGCTTTAAAACTGCATTTTCTGGTAAAGATCCCCCTGCTATGCAACATAACCTGGAGGCAAAGACATGTAAATCTCTTCATCAAGATCACCATTTAAAAAGGCATTAGATACATCAACTTGATGTAAAAACCAGTTCTTTGCAGCAGCAACTCCAATCAATGTTTTAACTGTTGTCATCTTTGCTACTGGTGAAAATGTGTCAACAAAGTCCACTCCTTCCTGCTGAGTATATCCCTTTGCTACTAAACTAGCTTTAAAACACTCAAGCGTACCATCAACATTTAGTTTAACTTTGTAAGCCCATTTACATCCTATAGGTGTTTTTCCTAGAGGTAAAGAGCATACAATCCAAGTATCAGTCTCTTCTAAAACATCAATCTCAAAACCCATAACATCTAGTCACTCATTTATCCTTTTAGCTTGTTGATAACAACTAGGTTCTGCATAGTGATCATTAGCACAAATGAAAGTCTAATAATCAATAGACAATTGAGTCAGATTAACATATGCAAAGATAGGATATCTAACATCCGAGTGAATGTTACAATGATAATCCTTCAGATATGATGATAGTTTACTCTCTCTTTTAGCAGGTAAAGATGGAATCAATTCTGATGTGGCCAAAGGAGGTTGAGTGGATACTGAAGAAGAAGCTTCAGGAACAGAAAATAAATCTTCAGTGAGATCATTAGATTTGATGAATGGGAATAAATCTTCAAAGAACACTACATGTCTGGAAATATAAATCTGATTAGATTCCAAATCCAATAGTTTATAGCCTTTATAACCTGCAGGGTATCCAAAAATACACAAGCTTTGGCTCGAGGCTGAAATTTGTGTCTTTGCTGAGGAGAAGTTGACTTGTAACAAAGACAACTAAAAACTTTCAACATTGAATAATCATGAACCTTTGAGTGAAGACATTCAAAAGGGGACTGATTTGATAAATTCTGATATGGCAAATGATTGATCAAAAACACTACAGTAAGAATACAATCTGACCAGTATTCAAAAGGAAGATGTGACTGAAACATCAGAGATCTAGCAACATTCAGAATATGTTGGTGTTTTCTTTCAACTACTTAGTTCTGTTGAGGAGTTTCTGGACAGGAGTGGTGAGATATAATACATTTCTCTTTGTATAATTCAGTGAACTTCAACTCTGGAGCATTGTCAGATCTAACAACTTTGACATTTTTGTTATATTGAGTAGCTATCATCTGCAGAAAATCTGGAAAAATCTGCTAAACTTCATTCTTGTTCTTCATTAGAAACACCCAAGTAGCTCTTGTGTGATCAACAACAACTGTGAGGAAGTATCTATGTCCTTCATGGGATTCAACAGAGAATGGACCCCAAGTATCAATATGTAACAGATCAAAAGCAGATGAAGTCATATTGTTATGAGATACGAATGGTAAATGCTTCTTTTTGGCAAGTTGACAAGTATCACAATGTGTTGAAGAAGTATTATTGCTTTTCTGAAAACCAAGTACATTTTGGAGAAAATCAATCTTAAAAGATGAAGGATGGCCAAGCCTTTTATGCCAAAGAGAAGATGAGTCATCTACTGAATTACAAAGAGACTGAGAATGATTGACTGTAGCAATAGTAGAATCACATCTTGAAAAGTTTTCTAGCACATACAGTCCAGCTATTTGTTTACCATGTCCAATCATCGAGCCCTTGGTAAGATTCTAAATCGTACCTTCATTAGCTGTGAAAGACACCTTAGAATGAGTGTCCTTGGTAAATTGACTGACACCAAGGAGATTGAGATGAAAATTGGGAATGTATAGAACATTCTGTAAAGTAATAGTTTATGAAACTTTTACAGTTCCTAAACCTGCAATTTTGACACTAATACTAGTAGGAAGTGTGATAGAAGAACTCAGATCATAAGAAAGAGAATCAAATAGACTCTTATCATGACACACATTGTGTGTTGCTCCACTATCAAGGATCCAAGTCTGAGATTTTAAAACACTTCTAGAGGCTGTCAAAATACCAACAAAGCAAAGAGTAGAGAATGAGAAAGCAATACCATTTAGTGCAGCACCTTTAGTATCACTTGCTTGAACAAGAGTTCTGGTTGAGTTGCTGGTATATGTAATTGAGAGCTAAAATAAGCTATCACATCTTGAATTTGATCCTTAGTCATTCCACCAATGAGATTTGGCACTTTTGTAGAGGTCACCGAATTAGTAGTCTGATCAAGAGCCATGTTTGCAACAACAGGAGGAGCAGAAGAAGATGATTTCTCTTGAGGTTGAGTGCCTTTCTGTTTGTGCTTATAACTAGGAGGATATCCATGCAATTTGTAACATTTATCAACAGTATATCCCACATAACTGCAATGAGTACACTGAGGCTTGTTCTGCTTCGATTTGTTGTTATAATGAGCTGCATTAATAGAAGCCTGATCTATACTTGTAACATCAACATTGAAAGCAGAAGTAGAATTCAAGGAAGAAGTGTCTATGTTGCGTTGATTATGATCTTGATCCAGAAAATTGTAAATCTCAGCAAAATCAGGGAGGGGTTTCTTCATAATGATTTGACTTCGAATGGAAGCATAAGATTCGTTCAAGCCAGCTAAAAACTTGATGATCTTTCCATTCTCTGCCTTTTTGACAAAAGATTTGCAACAATGACAATCTTTACAGTTTCCAGTGCAATCTGCTCCATCAAGATCATCTCAAAAAAGTCTTTAAAAGAGTGTAATAGTCTGAGAGAGATAAAGAACCTTGTTGAAGAGACCAGATTTGTTGTGAAACTTGATAAGATCGTGGAATATTAGTGATGTGAAAACGAACAGAGAGATCTCTTAGATTTCAGAGGCATCATTGAAGCTTAAAATGCTTTTGTAGATGGATTTTGAAATAGAGTTTAGAAACCAAGACTTCACTATGCTGTTACATCGACACCAGATACGATAACTGTGGTGTTGATCACTTGGTCTCGGAAAAATACCATCAATAAAAGCCATTTTGTTCTTTGCTTCAAGAGCAGTAGTCATTGCAATCTTCCATGAATAGTAATTAGTTCCATCAAGCATTTCAGAGACAAGTAAAGAACCTGGACTATCACCATTAGAAAGAATGAATGGAGAATGAAGATCATTATAATCCATTGAAGTTGCAGGTCTGCTTGTTGCCATCGGAGATAAAGCTTGAGGAGAAGCTATCGGTGATGAAGAAGAATCCTTAGCTCTGGATCGTGATCGAACCGTACGATGCTGTAACTATCTGATGGAAACCATTGTAATCGCCGGAATTAAAAAAAAAAAAACACAATTTGAGCTAAAACAAGCGGTGAAATTGATTGAATCAAAGAGAAGAACATAAAAGACTGATCAGAAATCATCAAATGCACAAGAGAAAACGTATAAAACGCTCTGATACCATATTATCTTTAGAGAGACAAGATGAATGAAGATGATTCAATTATTCTGTTAATGGAAGCAGAAAACAGTTACAGGGGATTATATACAAACGTTGAGATAACCAAAAGACTAAACTGGAAATTAACAAAATCAGTTTATACAATACCGATGTACATAATCTTATACCTCTTTAAGTACTGGATCGAGCGATTGACTTTTCTCGATCTTGTTGTCTTTGAAAACACTGATCAATTTTTGATCTAGTTCCTTGAGAAAGTGGCTGAGGAATGATTGGCGAATATCTTCCCCTCTGAAGCTTGGGAAGACGTCAAAGCGCCAATTGCAAGAGGAGGAAGCAGGCAACAAAGTCAAACAAGTAAAAACTAAATTAACGGTCTAAATTATAAGTCAGACCTAAGAAGAAACTGGTCGTTACTAAGAGAAACGCCTATGAAACAGCAAAACAGGTTAAGGTAATTACAATCCAGAGATTCACCAAGATCCGGAGACTGGAGAATTAAGGTCTAGATGATGATCACAAGAGAATAACTAAGACAATCAATGATAACATTCACTGATCGCAAACTTTTATCTTTCAAATTTTTAGATGGGGAAAAAGTCATTCAAATGATCAAAACAAAGTTTGAACTATCATATCTCCAGATAAAAGCAAAGGTTGAAATGACTGTTGAAATTGAGTCTGGTATGATTCAATTTCACTTGATTATTGAGTGCAAACCAGAAGCAATAGAAGGATTATTAAATGTTGTTTTACAGCTAATGAACCGAAATTGAAGAATAAGAATTTAAACATAAGTTTCTAACTATGGTAAATTACTAAACTAGTCTAAAAAGATTTTATTTAAAATTATACTATTTTCGTGATTTTAATATCGTTTTACCTTTGTTCCTTTTTGAAAAGAAAAAAAAATAATGAAATTACCATTCATAAGTAATTCCACGTCAATAAACAGAAAACCAACGAAAAACTTCTGTAACATTGTAGGTTTCGTTGTCAAGTGTTGTAGGTTTTTATTTTGCTTTGTTGAAGGTTTAAGTGTCTTATTTTATGTAGGTTTATAAGTAGAGTGAATTACTAAAGTACTCTCTTGTGAACCTTAATTGACTACAATAGTCTAAAAAGATTTTTTTTACAATTCTATTTTTTTGCGATTTTAAACTGTTTTACTTTTTTCTCTTTGAAAAAAAAATTACAAAACTGTCATTAATGAGTAATTCCACGTCAGCAGACATAAAACCTACAAAAAACTTCTATAACGTTGTATGTTTCGTTGTCAAGTGTTGTAGGTTTTCATTTTTTTTTGTAGGTTTAAGTGTCTTATATTATGTAGGTTTACAAGTTACATCTTTTGGATTAATTTCTCCTGGGTCTAGTTTCTTTGTTGTAGGTTTTATCATCAAATTCTTTTGGTTTCATTAAATTCTCATGGTTATGTAGGTTTGTTTTCGGCTTGGTTGTCGGTTAAGGTTTTTGTTTTGTCGGTTTTGTTTTCTATCTGTTGTAGGCTTAAGAATTCTTTGTTGTAGATTTTTCTATGGTCTCTTTTGTAGGTTTATTTATTAGTCAATGTAGGTTTTGTAGGATTGATATCTCTTACTTCTCGACTTAGTTCTCCTGTTATGTAGCTTTTGTTTTTGTTTGTTGTAGGTTTAATGATTCTTCGTTGTAGGTTTTTCTGTGGTCCTTTTTGTAGGTTTATTTATCAGTCATTGTAGGTTTTGTGGGATTGATTTCTCCTTTTTCTAGAATTAGTTCTCCTGTTATGTAGGTTTTGTTTTCGTTTGCTGTAGGTTTGACAATTCTTCCTTGTAGATTTTTCTATGGTCTTCGTTGTAGGTTTATTTTTCATTTCTAGGTCTTTCTTGTAGGTTGCTATGTGTAAGACATCCTTCTCTAATTGTAGGTTTACTTTTACGTCTTGTAGGTTTTCCTATTTCGTCATTTTCCTATTACCATACGACTTAGTTCTTATGCATTGTAAGTTTTGCTTTAGTATATTATAGGTTTTCCATGTCTCTTTTGTAGGTTTTTCGGGTATAAAATCTAGAAGGTTTAAAGACTATTTACCCTAACATTTGAAACACACATACCTTCTTCTACTACATAAAGGATGTTGTCAATGACCATTGACACATTTTTTCATCTTTATTCAAGCTATTACTTATTTTTGTAGGTTTAGTTCTCATGTTTAGTACGTTTAATTTGCATGTTTTGTAGATTTGTGTTTTGAATTCTTAGTTCAATTATTGAGTTTAGACACCTCAAACTATAAATGTCACAAAGTGCCAGAAAAGTCACACGTCTTTTACTACATGTATTTGAAAAAAATAATTCAAGCAAACCTACAATACTTTAAACAAAACCTACAATGAACCAACAAACCTACAAACTGAAACACTTTTATACAAAATGCTTTAAAATTTAAAAAGTTTGAAAAAAAATAAATTTTTTATGAACTTTTTGTTTCTGAAAAAGAAATTATAATGGCATTCTCGTAATAAAAACAAATAAAACAAATAAAAAGTAACCACAATGGCATTCTTGTAATAAACATGTGATAAAGGAAAATTCAAGACATTTTCACACCTTTGGTTTTTTGAAGGATGAATAGAAACTATTCAGGTAATTAATGGATGATATTGGACTATTCTAGTAATTCTTTCTTCTAACTATCTTGTTTCCCGTCTTGATAAGTTGGGGGAACATTTCTCTAAACTAATTAATGAGGATCTGTATTACACTTGGGCAAGATCTATGCTGTTGATATTAGGTCTAGAGAAGTATGATAAGAACTTCAAGAAGGGTTTATTAGCAGATCCACTTTGCCATTGCTCACTGATAGATACCATAATGAGCTTCTAAGTTTTCAATTCTGTATCAACTAAAATTGTCTTGTATTAATATCTTAAACTATGTGTGTGTACAGTGCACTAAGAGACATTAGCATCCCGCCTGGACCAAGGCTACTGATACTAGATCACATCCAGAGGTTTGAATCTAACTTAATTCTCGATTGTTAAAGACACAGTTCTGTGAATCACTGAATTAAATTGTGGTGAGTTTTATTATACATAGACCCTAAGCTGAAGGGCAAACGAGGAAGTCGTGGTTAAGATTTGAAAACTCTGTTGTGTCTTTTGGCAAGATATTTGTATGGAGTTATATAAGGATCTCAAACACTATATGTATTCTTATTGCTCTTATTATTCTTATTGTTTGATGTTGCTAGCAAGAAACGTGCATTTCTTCTATCTTCTTACGAGCTATGTGTGCTTCGATTACAAATGTATCATGTTCAGTTTTTGTTATTGTTAACGAAAACCACTCGATAATCTTTAAAACTTTGAATGATATATAGCTCAAAATATTTCATTCTCTAACATCTTTTAAATTTGCTAAGGATAAGTCAAACCTTCAATTTTTTTTATTTTGATAAAAAAAAAACTTTCAATATTAGATACATTGGCTAGATAATCCTAATCACATACACTTAGAAAAATCTGTTTTTCTATTACCATAGCCTAATAGTTTAGAACTCACTCTAAAAGCAAATGTCTAGATCCAGGTCTTAACTACCAAGATCACTGGTTGTATAAGACCGTTTGCCCAATTCATTCTCGACAGTTCGATTTGTTTCTTTAATATAAATTATTTTGTTTATTAGACTTGTAATGGATTATGTATATGATCTAGAAATCACGTATTTAATGGAAATCATAACATTTTGGCTGATTTTTGTTTTATATTTAATATACAGAAAAGAAGAATAACGAGTTATACATTCTCAATGTATTCTTAAATGAACATAATAGTTTATTTATATGGACCTGAAATTGGTTGAAACGTATAATCAAATGAAAAATACTTAATCAAGCAATGATAATTTGAACTCAAAAGTAGTTACTGTTGATGGGTTACTATTGTTCCTATACAACTATGCACAGTGTTTCTTACACAAATTTAACTTCTGTAAATGGAAAAGAAAATGTCAATTTAATTTTTATAAGGATGAAGATACAAGGACTATGTTCCTCTTGAATCTATTGGAGGTCTAAATTTACAGAGGGCCCAACAAAATATTTTCTTCTTACTGTCATTTTGGGTTGAAACAAGCAAGTGGCTATTTGAAAATTTGGATGCATTTGTAAATTAAAAAATATTAAAGCAAAAGTAATGCACAGAATACTTAGCATGCTTAGATATTTTGCTCATGCTACTTAATCATAGTTAATAGTAAATTAGTAATGAATTTCCATGTAGTTTTTTTTAAAGTGACATCTCCTTGTGATTAATGACTTTATAAATCAAAATATCTCCAGTAGAATAATAGAAAAAGATGAAGTTATAAACCACATAACTGTCATTGTCCTCGGTGACTCGGAGTGATCATTGTGTTTTTAAAGAAAAAGGAAGCAAAGAGAGAAAAACTGTAGTCGTTTGACTTTGTTGTTTATTCTGAATTGCGTATGTTTTTATTTTATATTTATTGCATATATAATTTTTTATAATCTTTACTTTAGAGTTTAGCTTTACAAATTATTTCTGGTAAATATCACATTAGCTATACCATCCATTTGGTCGCCGAATCTTTCTAGCAATGACACGTTTTCAATCTAAGAAAAAAAACGCTTCAAGCTCGATGTCTAACACATTTTTCGTAACATTACTTTAAATTATTTTAACATAATTTGTTTTCGTTAACGCATAGTGCATTTTGAATATATCGAATTAAATGGTCTTACTTGACGAAAGAAAAAGCTTAATAATGTGAACCAGACTTGTTGCTCGGGTCAAGTTATCTAATTGTTCCGAAACAAACACTTTATTATTGTGCTTTCTACTAGACTTAAGTATTATTACAAATTAGATTTATTCCGACACAAATCCAATGGACATACTATTAACTAATCTTGGATCCGTATATCCCATTTTACAATTTTGTTGCCTTGCAATAAACTTTATCAACATGTACAAAGATCCATTAACAGTTGAGAACTTCCCGGACATACTCTCCCAGATTTCAAATTTTTTCAACTTTTTACTATTTATGGAATAGAATTTTTCCAAGATTCTTAACCCAATAAGCTCATCCAAGAAAAGCACCCTTTTAAGGAAATTTTTCAACCTTGTTTGCTTCAACTGAGAAATCTACGCCGGTAACCATGGCCACCAGGTCTCATCTCACCGTCTCTATGGCTGGTTCACCTAACACCCAGATCAATATGAAGAATCTCTACCTCTAAAGGAGTGGTAAGTCTCTATATCGCCGTGTGTGCGAAGGTTCTGGGTTTTGTCTATTCCGGTGGATTAAGGTCACCCCAATGTGAAGGTAACAACGTATAACAAACGAGGTCCTCCACTTACAACAGTCAACATGTCAAGACGTTTAACATCTGCAGAGAAAGGGAAAAGCATCATGAGCAAGGACAACCCTCCTAGATCAGGACGTATCTTACTCTCTTTACCTGACAACAATCAAATTTCCCAAACTCATTCACTTACTTTGATAGGAAGAGTAACAAATGCTAAGGCTCAACGCATTTGGTCTCTCATTCCCTTCATGGCTGAGCACTGGAACCTATCAAGGTGACCAATATGAGCGGATATGGGAAACATGCTCTTTAAATTCCAGTTTACTACTGAGGAAGACATCCAAAAGGTCCTCTCCAACCAACCATATCATTTCAACAAGTGGATGATTATACTGCAGCGATGGGAACCTAGCAACCTCCTTCCCCTCACAACTGACCTTCTGGGTTAAAATCCAAGGTCTGCCACTTCACCTATGGACAGAGAACACAGTAAGGAGCATCGGAGCTGACATTGGCCTGGTTGAGAATGTGAAAATAACAAATCTGTCAGTCCAGATGAGAGTTTAAATCAATGGACTCCTCCCTCTCATAACCTTATTTGTCTTGATATTCCCATCCAAAGAGGAAATCACTGTGAACCTCTTATACGAAAAATTGGAAAATCACTATTACAGGTGCAAAAGTCTATGCCACAACATGATGGAATGCCCAGAGAGAGAAATACCTTATGCTAAAGAACAGAGGGGAGAAGCAGGGTACATATCGGGCAGATATCATCAGGGATCCAGAGAGGCTGAAAGGGAAGTTTTAAGACGCTATGTTAGATCCCACAGCTTCAGCAACAGGGAAAACCCCAGTTCGAGGAGGAATGCTCCAGAACATTCCTATAGGTTCAACCCTTATAAGCGTCAAAGTAATCCTCGATACCAAAGTAATGATGATACATGGATCTGGCGCGAGATTAAAAAACCAGCCTCAACTCATCATTACCACAGGAGTCAGGATCGAGACAATGTTCAAACACCTATAAGATTGGGATCAGGGACTAAGGATTTAAGGGAAGAATTAACTGAAAAGAAAAAATCTAGTGAAAAGGACCTGCGCAGTGAGCTAGTGGAGAAAGCAAAGGCAAAAGAACTGAGCTCTGAAAGGACCTCACCGCCACTACCATAGGAAGCCTTAATGTCAGCAATGGGAGACCTAAGAGAGGTCATGGTCCAATATGCACAAGTTGACGAAACCACAGAACAAGCTGCTAAGAAGGAAAGGGTCCGGAAAGCATAAGAGGATGGATTATTCGAGAGATCAATGGCAAAAAATACAAAAATAGCAATGAATAAAAGCAACCTGGAAGATCCTGCTGAAGATCCCACTGCTGATGTGGAGAGAATTCCAGTCAAACAAAGAATCAGAGCACCTCACGAGGTAGCAGAGAAAAATGGTTCAAAGCATACATCCCTAGCTAGCAAAACCACGACAGCAAAGAGAAAACCGGGCAGACCCCCAGCTAAGAAACAGATTCAGATTAGCCTAAGAATCATGCCCGGGATCAACTCAAGGAAGAGAAATGCTATTCAGATACGTAACTCACCCAAAACAACCTTGTATCCTCCGATGACAAGAGTACAAACTCGATCAGACCAGGATGATCATCAGACTATGCATAACAATGAGGTACAGGACGAAATGGTACATTATGTCTCGCCAGATTACTTCCAAAGTACTAGCTCAACAAGGATCTCCATTCAGAGGGTGAGACAACAAAACAACTCTTACACCCCTTAGAGAAGACTCCAACTAAACCCAAATGCATAGGCTGGAACAAGCAAAGACACAGAACAACATATTAGATAAAACCAAAAGGCTGCTGGCACTGATGCAGATTTTCACGATCCGCAAGAGTCTATTCCTTAGCTATTGTAAGTTGGAACTATCAAGGATTGGGGAACCCCATGGCAGTCCAACGAATCAAGGATTTACAACTCAATGTAAATCCAGATATTTTGTTCCTCACTGAGACAAAAAATCCAGACAATGTAGTTTTGAGAACCTTTTCAAAAACTCGATATGATCACAATTTTATACTATCCCCCGACTCACCTGGGAAAAGTGGCCTTGCTTTGTTTTGGAAGGAAGGGAATAACATTGAGATCCTCAAAGCAACTAGCAATTTCATAGATACTCAAATCACAGTGCGAAAGGATAACTTTTGGGCAACCTTTGTGTATGGAGAACCTGAGCAATCAAAACGAAGTTTTGTTTGGAACCAACTGAGAGTGATAGGGGAAGTAAGAGATGGGAAATGGCTCCTTACAGTTGATTTCAATGAAATCATTGACAATTCAGAGAAAAGAGGAGGCCCAAGAAGACCCAAAGCTTCTTTCATAGACTTCCGTTCTTTCCTCTCTGAACATGATCTAACTGATCTCCAATACTCCGGAAATTGCTTATCCTGGAGAGGGATAAGACACAACTATATAGTGAGATGCAGGCTAGATAGATCCCTAGCAAATAGCAACTGGGCAGAAGCTTACCCGGATGGGTGATGCAAATATCTCGATTTTGAAGGGTCGGATCATAGACCAGTAGCTACTTTCTTTAGCAATAAGAGGAAGAGGAGGAACTTTCTGATATGATAGGTGACTCAGGAGCAATGAGATAGTAAAAGAACTTGTAGCTAAGACGTGGAATGAACAAGAGGATGCATCAGCGCAGAGCAAACTTGCTAACTGTAGAGCAGCCATTGTCCATTGGAGAAGGAAAAATCGGAGGAGCAGCCAAGAAGAGGTAACAAAGCTCCGAGAGGATCTGGAAAAGGCTATGGTGAACCCGCTACCCTGCGAAGAACGACTTAACTCAATCAACAACAAACTTAAGGAGGAATACACAAAAGAGGAAGAGTATTGGGGACAGAGAAGTAGGCAATCTTGGCTCTAACTTGGAGACAAGAATACAGGCTATTTTCACACTATAACGCAAGGTAGGAAAGCTATCAATAAGTTCTTTGTGCTAGAAGACGAGAATGGAAAAGAATGCTATGAGGTCGAGGAAATAACAAGGGTTATAGAAGAATATTTCCAAAAGATCTATACAGCACAATCAATTGATGAAGAACTGATACAGAACCAGATGGAAAAATTTCTAGAACCAAAGATCACCCTGCTACAAGGCTCCTACCTGACAGCTTTGCCTACTAATCAGGCGATAGAAGACGCTATTTTCTCCATTCACCTCGACAAAGCCCCAAGCCCAGATGGGTTTCCAGCATGCTTTTTCCACTCAAACTGGAAAACAATCGGACCAGACATTGTGTTAACAGTTAAAGGATTCTTTGAGTCCGGCGAAATGCCAAGGAATTTAAATGCAACAAATGTCAGGTTACTACCCAAAGTGCAGAATCCCAGGAAAGTGGTAGATTATAGGCCAATAGCTCTTTGCAATGTCCTCTATAAGATCACATCCAAGATAGTAACAAACCGGCTAAAACCGATGCTTCCTATGGTCATCTCGGAAAACCAATTTGCCTTCATTCCAGGAAGAGCCATACATGACAACGTGTTGATCACACATGAAGCGCTCCATTATCTAAACAAATCGCAAGCAAAAAAAGGGGGTTACATAGCGGTCAAGACCGACATGACAAAGGCTTACGATAGGCTTGAATGGAACTTTATCAAGCACGTGTTCACAAGACTTGGTTTCCCACCTAAATTTGTTAGCTGGCTGATGACATGCATATCAACAGTGAGCTATGCCTTCTTAATAAATGGGGAAGTGAAAGGGAATGTAATACCATCTCGCGGATTACACCAAGGCGACCCTATATCACCTTATGTCTTTATTATATGTAGTGAATATCTCTCTAGGCTATGCAAATCTGCACAAGATAAAGGGGAATTACAAGGTATCAAGGTAGCAGCAAAGAGCCTAAGGATAAACCATCTCCTATTTGCCGATGATACCATGTTTTTTTGTAAAATGAATAACAAAAGTTGTGCAATATTGTGGAAAATTTTGGAAACATATGAAAGCATCTCTGGGTAGAAGATAAACAAACAAAAGTCGGTTATTTCCTTTGCGAAAAAGGCTCCAGAAGGTATTAAACGAAGAGTGAAGGGACAGCTAGGCATTACCCAAGATGGAGGATCAAGGAAATATCTTGGCATGCCGGAGACGTTTGGGAGGAAGAAGAGAGACCTCTTCGCGTCGATTGTGGACTGCATCCGACAAAAGGCCATGGCTTGGTCAAATAGGTTCCTGTCAAAAGCGGGGAAAATAATGGTGCTCAAGAGTATGTTATCAGCAATGCCAACATACTCAATGAAATGTTTTAAGCTGCCAAGAATGCTATGAAAAAAAAAACAATCTCAACTAACAAGGTTTTGGTGGGACAGACATCATGAGAAGAAAAATATGTGTTGGATAGCGTGGAGAGAGCTGTCAAAACCGAAACATAGAGGAGGCTTAGAGTTCAAGGATATCAAATGTTTTAACCAAGCGTTACTAGCTAAGCTTAGCTGGAGACTAATCAACAACCCAGATTCACTTGCAGCTAGAGTTTTATTTGGGAAATACTATTCAGAGGAGGATTTTATGATGATCAAAGCCAAATTTAGCTCCTCACATGGCTGGAAAAGCATACTACATGGCAGGGATCTACTAAAAGGAAATATTCGATGGAATGTAGGTAATGGAAAGTCCATACTAGCTTGGAAAGAGAAATGGATAGGACACCAAAAAGCAACTCAACCTATGGGAACATCACAACAAGCAGCAGAGAAGCTCACAGTCAATGACCTACAAGACCTTGTTAACTTAGTATGGAATGAAAAAGTAATAAACCAACACTTCTCGTGGTTGCTAGAGGACATTCTGAGCACAAACCTAAGAAAAACAAATCAAGTAGACATACGAGTTTGGCTCCACACCAATTCTGGAGACTACATAACTAAATCAGGCTATACTACAGCAAAAGAACAACAAGAAAACACGGCCTTGAACCCAATCCAGGAGAGTATTAATTGGAGAAAGGAAATTTGGCACTTACCGATGGGACCAAAAATTCAAAACTTCTTTTAGAGGGCAATCAAAAATGCATTACCAACATGAGAACCACTGCAACTGAGACACAGACACATGAGGGAAAACGGCACTTGTCAAAGGTGCGGGAACTGGAAACTGGACATCATATTCTCTTTTCATGTCAATTTGCAAGCCAGGTCTGGAATTTAGCACCGTATTCCACCACTTTCAATTCGGGAACAACAAACACAATATTGGAAGGGCTAAAAGCAATATGTACAAAGATCAATCTCCCACCTACTGGACTCGGAGAGTCAATTCTTGGGCTTTGGATTTGTTGGAATCTGTGGACTGCTAGGAATCAAGCACTTTTTAACAACAAATTTTACAAAGAGGAGGAAGTGATAGTAAAGGCTATCAAAGAAGCAAAAGAATGGAGTTTGGCACAAATTAAGCAACCATTAGAGAAATCTAGACGAATCTTCACCAAACCAAACATGGAATCAGGACTGAACCTCACTTGTAAGTGTGATGCTGCGTGGTTCCCAGGTAGATTTGAAGCTGGGTTAGGAAGAATTTACAGAGATAAAGAATCAAAGCTTGTATTCAAAACAGCAGAATTGGAGAAGCATGTCTCGTCGGCCCAGATCGCAGAAAGTATAAGCTTAAGAGCGGCCATCTCCGAAGCTATTAGAAGAGGAATTGAAGAGATCATATTCGAAAGTGATTGCAAGTCGCTGATCCAAGCGATAATAAACAGGAATCCACCAATGGAGATCTACGCCGTAGTAATAGCTATCATCATATCGAAGAAGTTTGAGAAAATTGAATTTGTTTACAAAAAATGTTTTATCCATGTATCCGGTAGTTGAAACTTTTAAATAAAATGAGTTAATGTTGAACTAAAAAAAAAAAAAAAAACTGTACAAAGACCAAAACAACTATTGTAATGACATAGACGCATGTATGTGAATAGTCTCACCCAAATGTAATATTTTTCTTTGTAAACAACATAATTATTTTCTTTATCACTTTTTTTTTTGTAAGTCTCTTTAATAAAATTCGAGTTAATTCAAACTAAAAGCAAATGTTTGCTTTAATTTTATCAAATCGTTTTTTCAACAACATCGATTAACCCATATGATATTGGATTTACAAAAGATGAGTTAACAACATCAATTTCTTTTTGTTTAGACTATCATATTACGAGGAGAAATTTTCTAAGATAACAAAATGAAAAAAAGAGAAACTCTACAGATTGGCATTGATATAAGCCAAAATTGGAGGATAACATTAAAAAAACTAAGAACCTATCCTTTATACAAATGCATCTCCTCGATCTAAGGAGAGACAGAGATGTCGGAGGAGGAAGAGAGACGAGAGAGCTCGTTCATGAGGAAGATAATCCGAGAGTGATAATCACGCGCTTGGTCTAGAGATTCAGCTTCAAGCTCAGCGAGCTGAGAACAGAGACGCTCCTCAGCCTCCTCCGCCACTTGTGTCCGTCGCCATAACTGTAACATCTCTTTCCTCATCTCCTCCACCGCTTTTTCCATCTCTCCGTTCTTCCGTCGTAGCTCCTCTACTTCTGAAGCCTCCACCGTCACGTAGTTTCCTCCTTTCCCCATTTTAAGAAAATTTTATAAAGTATAATTTCTCCTTTTTCTTTGTTGTTGTTGGTTCTGCTTTGTGTTTGTTCTGGTTTTGGGATATTGAACGTTCCTTATTAATAGGCGTGTTTGGGACTGGGCTTTTGGGTGGGTATATGTCTAGGTTCAGTGTATCTGTATCTCTTGTTCTCTCCTTTTTTCTTGTTTTTATTAATAAAAAAATTTCTGGTGAGTTATTTTCCTTCCTCTAGAACATTTTCTTATAATTATTTTTCCGATACTCCCGTTGGATCCAATAACTAAATTCTGAGGATATAATACACTTGTATTATTGGTAAAAGACAAAAAAAAACTAGGTTTAAAACTAAAAATATATATTCAATATGGTTAAATATATGTCCAAATTAAAACTATAAGAAAATGAAAGGTATGTTGTTTATTGATATATTATTTTTGAATAGAGTATTTGCAATCTAATAGTGAAAATGTTATATATAAATAAACACATTTTGTTTTCCCTAATACACAAAATGGACTGAACACAATTTGGACACTTTACTAAAGTTTTATAGTACACAAAACTTCATGTAAGTAGAGAATTGTTCATTACTTAATTTCGAGCTATGGATTAGTCTTGTACTATCCAATTTAACATTTTATGGTTTGTGTCTTATACGTACATGCCTATAAGTAAAATCCACGTGTACACATGTAAGAAAGGAATTTGATTCATACAATATCTATATTTTAATTTATATCCACCAAATCTTTATCCTCAAGCGGAGAGAGATATATGTGCTGTAATTGTTGTTTTCCTAAAGCAAGATCGGACTATTATATTCAATTAGATCAATCATATATTTTTATACCGAGTCACATAACCATCCTTGCACTTGAATTCTTTATTCGCCTCAATTCTACATCAATAAGACTATATATAATGTAAATATATATTTTTCAAGGTAAAATGACAAAAATATACCAAAATTTTATTTTTAATATAAAAATATATCCTATTTGATTTTTTCTCCAAACTAATCCATAAAGGTAGTGAAATTATAATTCTACTTTTAATGAGCAAACAAAAAACCAGGAATCGCAATTACCGTTTTACTCCGCACATAAAATGAAGATTTCAGATGAAGTCTCCACAAAGAAGACTTCATTTGAAATCTACTAGTTTCAGGATAAGATTTTTACTGAAGTCTCCTCATTAATTATATACTTAATTTAAAATAAAAATAAAAATTATGATTATATGCTTATAATTTTTATTACAAAAATCTAAATATAAACTATTATTATGATGTATTCAAATTAAAACTTCACAAAAACATGGTCAGCTAAACTAAAGGAAGATCACACCACAAAGTTCATCATAAACAAACTATGTCATGATTTAGGGCTTAGGAAAATAAGATATAGTAATCATGTGGCATTTTTTTAATTTTGCATTCAAAATGTAAAAATGGAATAAATGAAGTAAATTGTACATATATCGAAAAATTAAAAGAATTAGGTCTAACATTTGGGAAAATATTTCATTTGCAGTGTAGAATTTATGATACAAAATTTAGAATTTAGGATTTAGGGTTTAGGGGTCAGAGAAGACTTCACTGGAAGTCTACAACTTACGTGAGTGAGAAGACTTGAAGTAATTTTTTTTAAAAATAATTATTGTTATATGCTTATAACCTTGATAGCAAAATGTAATAATAAATATTTAAATATTTCGTATTTTAGAGAAAATATTTGTGGTTTAGAATTTATGATTTATAATTTAGACCTTAGAGGAGACTTCAATTGAATTCTTCAAATTCGAAAATTAAATTTGGTTTAAGGTTAAACGAAACTAACCAAAAATTGTGAAAAATTGAACAAGTTTATAATTTAGGGGTTAGAGGAGATTTAATATTAAGTTTTCTATTTCCAGGAGAAGATTTCAATTGAAGTCTCTAAATTTGAAAATTTAATTAGTTTAAGGTTAACCAAAATTAACCAACGATTGTAAAAAATTGAATTGGTTTATAATTTAGGGGTTAGAGGAGACTTCATATGAAGTCCTCTATTTCCAGGAGAAGACTTTGATTGAAGTCTCTGAATTCAAAAATTAAATTTAGTTTATGGTTAACCAAAATTAACCAACGATCGTAAAAAATTTGAAAATGGTTTCGTGGTTAAACCAAAAATTAATCAACGGTTTCGAAATTAACCTACATATAAAAGCTAAAAACTATTAACTATTAACCCTAGCCTATCTGGCGCCTCTCTCCCTTCTTCCTTTTCAAAATTCTCTCAACCACCGATGCTGTCTTCTGTTCTCAACATCCGGAAAAATATCTCCACCGCCGCCTTTGAAATCTCGTCTCCTCTCTGGCGGCAATCTCTTCAAGGTAATCTCATCGTCTTCTCCTCTCATTTTCCTTCTCTTCTCTTCCCTCATTTTCCATCTCTTCTCTTCTCCTTTTCTTCTTCTTAATTTTTCTGACTTTTGTGGTTGTTTTTCCGGCGTAAGGCGTAGATAAGACTCTCCGGCGTAAGGCATCCACTCTACCACTAGCGTAAGGCGAAAACAAGACTATCCAGTGGCTGTTGTGATGGTATAAACTGTCTCTTTCTCTCATCTCTCTCATCTCCTTCAATTTTGTATTATACTCTCTTCAGATCTGAAGTTTTTATCGTTTTTTTTTTGCATATTCCGCCATCTCCACCATGTTTCTCCCTCAAGTCGCCTCGTCGCCGCCGCATCTCTCCACCCAGCCGCCACGTTAGCACCTCTCGTTTCAGAGATGAAAAAGTTTGTTCTGTCTCCGCCAATCCTTTTATTTTGTGAAAAATTTATGTTTCTGACATTGTCTTTTATATTTTGCATGTTCCGGCGGACGATTGTTCCTCCAGCCGCCTCTCTTTTTCGACAAATGGGCACCTCTTTGTCCATGGCGCAAGATGCTTAAATAGGTTGTATTTTGTTGGAATTTTTTTGTTATCATTGAATTGTTCTGAGGATTGATTCTGAATAATCAAAAATGTTGCTTTGTTGAAACTACTGAAGAAGTTTTCTCTGTTAGGGTTTCCTGATGAAACTATTGAAGAAGTTTTCTCTGTTAGGGTTTCCTGAGGAGACTTTTGTTGGAGACTTCTCGTGGAGACTCCTAAGGATACCTCTCGTGGAGACTTCTGGTCGAGTCTCCTAAGGAGACTCCTCGTGGATACTACTCAGGAGACTTCTGGCAGAGACTTCTCGAGGAGGCTTCTCGGCAGACTTCTCTGGAGACTTCCTGAGGAGGCTTCTTTGTTAGAATCCTATCGAGACTTCTCGAGGAGAATTCTTCTGTGGTTGTCGTTGTATATTTGTTAAAGTTCTTAAACTTAGCAAATTCTCTTTGTTTTTTGCAGGTACCCTCGTGAAAAAGCCAGTATTTCCACGAAGGTTTTTTACTAAAGGTCTTGAACCTCAGACGACGAAGAGTATCAAGTATTTTAGTGGAGACGTCAAGCTTATTAATGCACTGACCGACGCTCTGCTTGCAGATGTAAGGCTGGAGCTGTATCAGTCAAGGCTTGGTGTGTTTTTGAAGTTCCATGAGATGGGGTTCGGTTGGGCGTCCAGAATTTTGCATCATTTGCTTACCTTTCAGCTAGAGTGTGAGAAACCTTATGAGCTTTGGTTTCTGATTGGTGTAAATCCAATCAGACTCTCGCTTAATGAGTTTGAGTTTCTCACTAGATGAACTATGCATACGTGGATGATCTTGAATTGCCTACCACTAAAGTTATATAGGAAATGCGAGACTTTTGGGAGCTTCTTTGAGTGCCTGAAGATCAAGGACCAAGTTATGATCAGTTGGTTGCTGGTACTGAAGTCTGTCATATGTGGACCCATGCAGATTAGATGAGGTTAGGGTAGCTGTCAATATATGTTGCCTTTATTGATGCAAGGAAGCCTGAGCAAACCACACGTCTTAGCCTGGCTAGACTAGTCATGGATATTGATGTCTTTGAGGCCTATCCTTGGGGAAGAGTTGCACACAAAACACTGGTGGATTCTATTAATGAAACCACGCCTAAAACTACTGGCTATCACATTGACGGATTTGTCCAAGTCCTTCAAGACATGTTCCCAAGATGGGATAATGATGAGGACGATCCAAGGATTGACAACGTCATAAAGGCGCTCTGTGGTCAGTTTGAGCGTAAATGGAGGTTCACCAAGTCTGACTAGAATACAGAGGGTGTGCTGGTTGTGGTACCCATTGCTAAAGTCGTGAAGAGTGCTATCTTGAAGAGTGAAGCCGTGAAGAGTGGTGGGATAAAGAGAATTCGTGAGGAGCAACCATATACCGAGGGAGCACCTGAGGAACCAAAGAAGTGTTCTTCTTCTTGTACTGAGACTAACATCAGCTGCATTAAGACAAATTTGGAGTATATGGATCAATGCTTTAAGCATATGCTTGCTCAGTTTATGGATGATGAGATTAGTAGTGGAGAACAACAGATGTTGGAAGGTATGCGCAACTACCAACAAGAGATCCACAATCTAGATGAAAGAGTGTCAGGAATTGAGAAGTCCTTGGAGGCAATCAAAGACGCAACAAAGGAGCAGGTTAAGTCTAATGAGCAGCATCTGGTTATGAACTCTAACCTAACGAGGAGGAAACCAATCCGCTAGTTGGGGTTAGTCCTAAACCCTCTACAAAAGTTAACCTAGTTTATGAACTTCGTAAAAAGAAATCATCCAAGTAGTTTTCTATGCATTTGGTTCTTGTGTAGTTGTTGTGTTATAAGCTTCAAATATGTTCTCGTTTTGTTTTTGGACATCTAATTTATGTAATGTTCTTGTGTATTATGTACTATGAATGTGTAAAAAATAAAATTGTAACATTGTATGCCTAAAACATATCTGCATTTAGATTATAATCTTCCAAGTGAGAGTGTAAATGGTGCAGCTGAGCAAAGTGTTGTTGTGTTGGATGAAAAACTCCCTAATACCGATTTTGAACTTGTTCAGAAGAAAACGCAAGAGAAGAAAACCAAAGTTGTAAAAGAAAAGATCCATGATCGGACTGAACAGATGAGAAAGCTAGCTCCTACCCAGTTAAGTCCATTCCAAGGAAACATCAATGCCAAGGAAGTTATCCCAAACAATATTGTTGGTGGTTATGATCCTTTCTCACCCTATATAATGATCAAGTAGAACTATGGTCAACAAGAATGAAACTAGAACCATAAGTCCTTTAAGTTTACTTTACTATTATTAACTTCGTTTCAAATACTGCATAATCAAACTTTTGAGTTTACAGGGACTTCAAGTAGAAAAAAAAGACTAAAGGGTCCATTATGGAATGGTACCAAATCCTGAAAACGCCTCAGGACTGGCTGAAAGAGACGGTACGTTTCATTATGATTTCATTAGGAGACTTTTAGGGAAGACTTCATTTGAAGACTTCTTGGGAAGACTTCTCGAGAAGAGTTCATTTGAAGACTTCTTGGGAAGACTTCTCGAGAAGACTTCATTAGAAGACTTCTCGAGAAGCTGATTGGTTTGTTTTGTGTATTGTCTATTTGATACAACATATAGACGTTGGGATCAATCTTTTTGAGGAGTTGCTATGCAAAGCATCCAGAATGGTTTCGGTCAACGCGAATATGCATAGTTGACTCCAGATTTGGTCAAATGTGGACCAATAAATTTACGGAGTTTCTCGATTCTGAACCCAACCCAGACGGGACAGGGAGACGCTTGCCTGGCAGGTCACTTGATTACTACTCAGGGGAAGAGCCATCATATTACTGTAGTGACAAGACGTGGGGAGTAGAAGCGGATGACATTTACGTTCCATTGAATGTTGGCAACATGCATCAGATCGCTTTGTGGATATGCGGTGCAAAACCTGGTGGATCATGTGAGGCCTTTTGCGACTCTTGTGCCATACATTATGTGTGAATTGGCTCCACCAGAAGAAATGAGCAGCATGGTAGTGACTCTATACATGCACGAGTGTGTTGTATGTTCGGTGCCTCAGAATATCCAGAGTAGAGATTGCGGTGTGTACTGCTTGAAGTACATCGAATGCCATGTGCTCGGGATTCAATGGTCTCCGATGTTTTGTGATGCCCATGTGAAGCTCATGAGGCAGAAGTTATGTGTTGAGGTATATGCTGAGACATAAATTTTGGGCACAAAGAAGGAAATATACAAGAATCTAGACACATACGATGAGACAGGCGTGAAGTAGAATTAGTAGGTTGACTATTTTTTATCTAACGGTTACACCCCATCTTGTTGCTCTCTTAATTTTTGTTGTTGGGCATCAAGAAAACATATTATTTGGTACCTTACAATTATTATTGTTGTCAGGGCAAGATAACTAATAATTTTTGTATTTACTTAGGGTTTTTTTTGGTGATGATGGGTTTAGGCAATGTAATTCGTTTGTAAACATTCTATATTCCTATCTAACATTTATTAGGAGACTTCTCGAGGAGACATCTTCTATATTAGGAGACTTCTTTATTAAACATCTTCTGTATTAGGAGACTTCTTCAAAGTGTTGTAATTCTTTCTAAAACATAATTGTTTGCTTAGGTGATGTATTTCCTTTGTAAACGTTTGCCATATTCCACCACATTGTATCAATTTGACCATCATATTCCACCACATTATAAAATCATCATCCATGAATACCATAATATTACACAACATTATAAAATCATTATCCATGAATACTACAATAGTCCATAAGCAAAATACTAGAATAAACAACATACTCGAATAATGAACATACTTCGTCATCTCCAACATCAATCATGGTCCACCTTTGTTACCTACCAATATATAATAACAATGTCAAAAATTTTTACCGAGCACAAGAAAGTTATTCCAAGAGAGTAACTTATACAACTGGTCCGAGTATGGCCCGGTTGTTTGCATTTTGAGCAATTATATTGTTTGGAAATTTGACTTGCCTTGTTATGTCACATCCTAGCAATTTCTAGCCAACTCTGCCACCTAGATTTCTTCATTCTACCAAGAATAATCTTCACGACCGGAGGAAGACATTTCTCTTGTTTCTTTACTCCATAGTCACTTTTGGGGTATATATTGTGAGAATACGCTGGAGTCAAATATTTCTTCCTATATAAAGGACATATAAGCGTAGTAACATGTAGACCATCTTGCAATGCAGCTGCAAGAACATGCGAACAAGGAATTTTCTCAATCTGATATACACCACATGCACATGTTCGCTGCTCCAAATCAACTAAATAGTTTCTCACAGACACTTTAGCATAAAACCTCCAAGTATCTATGTGTTCAACAACCATCTTATTTGCATATTCTCCACGTATTGCCAACAAATTTTTTACTCCTCGAGTATGACATGTTGTGAGATTAGATGCATCTTCCCTCCGTTTGGAGAATTTTCCTAGTTTCTCTCATATGTACTCCAAAAGGAAGGTTATCGGAAATCCTCTGGCTAACTTAAACACGGCGTTGAGAGATTCCGCGATGTTGCTCGTCTGAATGTTGTATCTGTCGCCCGAAAAATTAGCACGTGACCACAACTTCAGGTCTACATCTACCAAGTACTAAGTAAGGGTGGGGTTAATATGCTTCAACTCGTCCATATGATAGTTGAAGTCAGCAAGAGTGGATGCATATGTTGCTACTTTAACCAAATACATGAATTTTTTTCCTTTAAACTTGGTGACTATGTTGCTCTAAAGTTGATAGTAACATATGCCTCGTGTTACCCAAGGAAACACTGTGCCGCACGCATTCTTTATGGAGATGTGCCTATCAGAAACTAGTACTAAAGGTGATTGGTGTGAAAAAAACTACCTAATTTGGTAAGAAACTATTCCCATGAAGCATCATTCTTAGTGTCTACAATACTGAATGCCAATGGAAAGATTTGAATATTACCATATTGAGCCGTTGCTAGTAGCATAACTCCACCATACTTCCCAATTAGATGACATCCATCAACCACAATCACTCTTTTAAGAAAGTGGACCCCAGCTATAGAGGCACCAAACGCAATAAATAGATATTTAAATCTATTATAATCATCAAGTTCAAGCCCTATAACAGTTCCCAGATTTGCTTTCTGAATTAAATGCAAATATGAAGGCAAGTAACCATAACCATCTTCTGTCGTCCCACAAACCAATTGTTGAGCGTATATCAATGACCGGTACGAAGTAGTATAACCCAACATCAGACCATACATTGTCTTCATTGACTCTTTAATATGCCTTGGCGTGATTTTATCAATTGTTCTAAAACTTTCTACACATAATTTGCCAATATGTTTTGGTGAATGGCGTCTAAAGTTAGCATATCGGTCTGCCACTGAACATGTGTCAACATTCTCAAATTTTGTCACCCAAAAAGTGTCCCTTGCGTCCCTCACAATCGCTCTCACCTTCCACCTACACCCAGGAACACAACATTTTGCCACCAAAAGTTCTTTCGTTGACTTGTCTGCACAGAAATTGAATTTTAAAAGTATACTCCTTAATCGCAACGCTGACATATATGTTTTGAGATTTGTCATCTTGGTCAACGTGATTTAGGTTCCCAAAATGCATTGCATCTTGGTCTTCGTCTTCGTCTTTTACTTTCCCATATTGGCTATAATCTCCACTGTCCATGTAAACTATGGGGTCACCATCACAGTCGTATTTCATGTCATCTTCTAAAAGATCTTCATCCTGGTTTTCGTCTTGCTCATTGTCCCATTTTGCATCACCTTTATCTGCTTCATTTGCACTCTCTCAAAAATCACCAGCAACACATAAACATACAACGTGCAGCTTACATAACTCAATCAAGCTTCTAACTTGTCTATCATTTGTGAAGTGCATTGGAGGAGTATTAGGTGACATTTCTTGCAACATTGAAAGTGGAAGTGAATATGTTAACTCTACAGTTTCAATTTCCACATCGAAATCATAATCATCTTGTACCATCCCAAGAAGTTCACTATGTGTACACCCATCCTCTATAAATAACATTCTTCCTCCTTTGCAATTATCAACCTCGAAATGCCAACACAAGTCTTTCATTACTCACTCTCCATAAACTATAGGTAGATGAACCATTTTCCTGTAAAACACTATATAAACAATATTAGAACCATAGAATTAGCTAAAAGTATTGTTACTACTCTAAAAATTCAATTTTTAAAAATTCGCACTGGGAGACTTCGAATGAAGTCTTCTTTGAAACTCTGGAGACATCAAATGAAGTCTACGAGCACCAAAGCAGACTTCTATAGAAGTCTCCGAAGGTTATTTTTGCATTTGACTAAATGTTGACTTTCCAGTAGACTGCCAGAGAAGTCTCCAGTTTTGGAGGTTATGTTTGTAATTGCCCAAGATAATAAATTTTACAGAAGTCTCTACGCAATTCCGCTTCAGATGAAGTCTACACTATAAAATAGAGGTTATTTTTGCAACTGACTAACTTTGACTTTTAATGCAAGTTTCCTGGTGAAGTCTCCGACAGTGCAGACTTGAACTGTAGTCTCCAAAGAAAATGAAGGAGACTTCAAAAAAAGTCTACAATATTTTTTTTAATATTTATTTTTAAATTTTTTTCATAAAAATCATATGTAGGACCCATTACAAAGTATCTAAGGTAGACTTCATTTGGAGTCTTCCGAGTTTCGGAAGACTTCACATGAAGTATGCAATTTCAAATTAATTTCCAGATTTTTTGGTCAAAAAACTCTAATGTTGGTCAACTACAAAAATAAACCCTCTACACATAGTAAACTTCGTTCGAAGTCTCCTCTTTTCGCGGAGACTTCAAATGAAGTCTACGTAAAAGTCAAATTTTCAGTCAATTGCAAAACTGACTCAGAATTCAGTAAACTTCAATTGAAGTCTCCGTCTGTTTTTTTTTCAAACAAGAATGAGAAGACTTCAACTGAAGTCTACTTTCCAAATCCAGAAAATAGTCAAATGCAAAACTAAGCTCTGCGTTGATTTGGAGACTTCAAATGAAGTCTACTATAGGTGGTGACTTCACATGAAGTCTACTCTCTGCAAATTTTTGAATTATGCAAGAGATAGCTAAATATGAGTTAGTGGTTATAGTTACCTTATTTAAACGCCCAGAATGTGAAACTAAACCGTTACTCATTGATTATACTCTTTAAATGGACCAAAAAACGTAAGCTTTAAGAATTTTGAAATTGTAAAATGAAAATTAGGGAGTTTTTTTGGGTAGAAATGAAGAGAGAATATGAGATAATGTGGTTGAAGGTGGGAAGAAGCATAAGAGATAAAAAAAACGGAGAGATAAACAACCATTTAGAACTTTGTTTTGATTGGTAATTTTAGAACTTTGTTTTGGTTGGTAATGGTGGTCGGAAGAATTGAAGAAAAATGATATTTTCGTGAATATTGAAATTTCTATTAATATTTTAGTAATTTTATCTTTTGCTGAAAAATAAAAAAATGATAAAAGTAATGACAGTTTAGATATTATTTGAAAAAGTATGGTTAATTTGTAAAGGGTTTAGAAAAGAGAAAGTAGAAGGTTATTTTAGAAAGAAACTCATTCTTCTATTGTTATTTTACGGTGGTTATTTGTTGCATAAAATACAGATAGAAAAATTATTATTTGTGCCGACTATTTCTATTAATTGGTAGAATGAAAGTGGAGATCATTTTCAGACCTTTATCGTTTCCACTAATATATTAGGCCAATTGTAGCAGTCACTTAGAGCTCAAAGCCTTGTCGATGTAACTCACAACGTCCACTTCTTTTTTCTTCATTGGACAATCTTCCAAAGTCAAGGAACGTCAACATTATACAACTATTATTGTATTGTTAAAGTTACGGCACCGATTTTAATTCTTAAATTATAGTTATTGGCTATTTCTTTATTGGTATGTATATGGAGACAAAATTACGAAGACATTAGTAATGATTATAATTAACTAAATAAGAGGGAAGAGATAATGAAATTGTGGGGCTTGATTGGTAAAGCATAAGTATGTAATATTAAAGAACATATATCTTATACTTCTTAGCATAAATATAAAAGAGGTTATAAGCTAGTTTATGATATATAATTAGAAGAGTAGTACACATTTAATTTTAAAATTATAAAATTAGACATTACAAGTTTTTAAAAAATTACCTACAGAATATTAATTTTATTAATAATAAAAATAAAATAAAATTTTAATAATTTTTAATGTTTCATCTCTAGAAAATACTCTATTTAGTAGCATTTAGTTATGAACATTTAGAGAGCATTATGCTCTATTTAATGCTCAATCAATAAAACATGATTGATTTTAAAAAACTTATTAAGCTTAACAAAAGTTTCTACTAATCAACCTCTTGATCTATCTACTAAATTTCTTCACAAACTTCAAATAAAATTTTAGATGCATATCCTTGTTTTTTAAAGGGTGTATTGAACAATACATTTGGAATGATTTAGATTTCATACATGTTTAGATGATTTTAAATGAATTCACAGGTGTATTAAACCATAGATTTTAAAGTGTCGAATCATTTTTTATTCTTCAATGTTTTTAAAAAATTTTTAAAAATACAATCAAATTCATTGTTTTTGAAATCTTAATATTCTAAGCGTGTAGTTTTAAGTGGTTCTAAAAAATTTTGAAGTTTTTTTAGAGATTTTTAGTTAAAATAGAAAAATTCCAATATTTTGGTTTCAAGTGAAGTCTTAATGAATTTTATAATCAATCAAAAAATTTTAGAAAGAAAGTCGATTTTTGAAGCAAAATGCAAGAGAAAATGGTTATTTGGTATGATTATTTTGTGAAATTAGTTTGACATAACTAAATTACACACATCAAAAAGATAACTACTAACAAATTTTGTCTAATACCATATTAACTTATGTATTTTTGTAATTCTTATAGATATTCACTAACTTTGTATAATTAATTAATTAATCATTCAACATAAGTTAAAAATTAATTATTTTCATATTTTTAGGAAGTTTAAAAAGTAAACATAACAAATTAGTTAGAGATGTCTGATAGATAACACAGTTAATATAGACTATTCTAATACATCTAGAAATATATAAGATTAGTGTTATAGTTACAAAGTTTTTTTTATTATTACAAGCATTTGTCTGCTTGGTACAAACATACTTTT
The DNA here is from genome assembly GCA_900406405.1 of Lepidium africanum. Classification (NCBI taxonomy): domain Eukaryota; kingdom Viridiplantae; phylum Streptophyta; class Magnoliopsida; order Brassicales; family Brassicaceae; genus Lepidium; species Lepidium africanum. The sequence goes on along the minus strand of OVAX01000850.1, from coordinate 10,802 downwards.
GTTTATTTTCCTTTAAAAGTAATGTCTGATACCAAAATTCAAGGAAATGATAATAAACATATACTTTGTATATATATTTTTCTTGGTCAACATTGCCCTACAACTAACCGACCCATTAGTCAAGTTCCTGCATAATACAGGTATGAAAACTCAATCTTTAGATGTACAAGTACGCCTGTCTTTAGTGGACTTACTGTCTACCACTAGGCTAAAAGACACTTGCACTTTGTATATATTCTTTATCAAACATATTTTTATATCTATCATAATAATAATTATGAATGGTACACACAATATTATGCCGAATGCAATATATGAAAGTCTTTTTAGATGATAAATGAAAATATATAACGTTATACGTACTATCATCTTTTACCTCTCCCTCTTTGCTTAGCTCAATTTTTCGAATATTGGTAATTAAACACAATCATAAAAATTGTGAATTTTTTATTAAGAAGAAAACTTAATATATTATGTGTCGCGATATGAATCAAAACATAGAGCATGCTTTTTAGTACAAATTTTTCTATCCTATTCGGCATTAAATATCTTAGAAAGATTCTTCATAGTTTTTTTTTTGTCACTCCTTCAAGTTTAATTACACTCATTCATATATTCATCTTTTATTTTTTTTTGCAAATTAAAATTTTCATTGAAATTACTGTTATTTTAATTGTTATTAAGGTCTCAAAAGGTGAATCTCAGACAACAGAAAAGAAAAATACTTGATAAACTATGGTTATTTTACGAAATTATTTTCAAATAATTAAGTTACACACATCACAAAAATTATTACTAACAATTTCTGCTTATTTATATATATTAAATACAATAGGTCTTCCTGAGGTATTTATTTACATTTTCTATCTCTCTTATAAATATTCATTGGTTTGTGTAAATAATTTAAAAGATAACCAACATAAATATATTAAATTTTGTTTTGTTCTAAGGATATATTCAAAAAATTCAAGCCATTGAGAACTTCCACTAACAACAAAAATGTTCTATTTGAACACTCTTTACATTGCATAGGAAAATAAAAGTATTAGCCAATACAATAATCAACGTAAAAAAGAAACATATAGATGAATTTGATAATTATATATATAACAAAGGTATATTAAAAACATATAATTAGTTAATTTAGTTTAACATAATTCCTAGTTTAAATCAATTTACACTTGAATTATTTGAAATTGTGAAGAATCTTTTTTGATAAGATTAGTGATATGGTGACAAAAGATATCTCATCATAAGCATGTGCATGTTTTGCACAAACATGTTTTGGCTATTTTACCATTATAAATAGTGTTAGATAACAAATTTAACAATACAACATATATTTATATTAATCAAAAAAGAAGTTAGATACCTTGTATATCCTCTACCAAACATATCTCTCCACTTTCATTTCATTTCTCTTTAGTTTTACATCTCTTTTAAACTAATATATATATATACCAAAATATTATGTTAGTTTAACTTTTATAATATATTCTTAATTTTTATTTAATTTTCAAATATTAGTTTTTTTTTTTTAGAGTTTCCTATAAAATTAGTTTATTTTATAAAACAAAATATATTTATTTTCTTACTATACTACTATTTTAAATTCTATCAAATTTCAGCCAAATTTTCTATTATTATATAGTTTTATCCACACAAATAAATAGAAATAATTCAACTCATTACGAAATTCAGCTATAACCACTTATATTACAAAACAATTTAAAATGTCAATGCCCAAGAGCCACCATTTGACGGTTCCAATAAATGTCCAGGTTCAATGTATCTTGTGGTTTCTCTAGCTACACATTTCAATTCACACATTTCTTATCAATTCATTACATATATCTAATGCTACTTTTACATTTAAGGGTCTAAATTTGAAATAAGCTCAATTTATCTCACAATTAAGATTTTCTTAAACCAATGTAAAAGTTATATTTTTGTTTTGTCGACAATGTTATAGGTGGAAACTCAAACCCGAACATTAACCTTTTAAATTAATATTTCAAAACAACGAGTGTGTTGCCAAGTGTAAGAATGTTTTGTTGGGAATATACTTTATGGATGCTGATTAGTGATCACTATCTCTTTAATAATCAAATCAATTAATTAATATCATGATCCTTCAAAATATCTCAACTAGAATTTTTTAAACATCTAATAACGTCAGCAACTTTGTTTAATAATATTGCTAGACTAATTTAAAAAAATAAAAATTGGTGGCATAGTGGATGAATCTAGTCTTTGAAGATGTCATCAAGGTGGTAAGGTGTTCTTGTTTTGTCCATTTAGATGCTCAATCTGGATGAATATGAAATTTTTTGTTCTTTTAGATATATTTAAGTGTTTTTTCCAGATGGAGCATTAGGATGGATTTAGTAAATTCATCCAAAATTTTTAAAAATTTCAGATGTGTTTGCTTGGTGCATTTGGATGGAAATAGACTTGTAAAAATTTGTAAAAGACCAAAATAACCTTATAATTTTATTGTTTTGTTTTTCTCTTTTTTTTTGTTTTCTCTCCTCATTTTTACTTTCTCTCCTCATTTTTATTCTCTCTCCTCATTTTTACTCTCTCTCCTTATTTTTACTCTCTCTCCTCATATTTACTCTCTCTCCTTATTTTCACTCTCCTCTTTTTAACTCTCTCTTCATTTTTTTACTCTCTCTCCTCATTTTTACTCTCTCTCATCTCTTTTACTTTATCTCCTCATTTTTACTATCTCTCATTTTTTTTACTCACTCTCATCTCTTTTACTCTCTCTCCTCATATTTACTCTCTCCTCTTTTTTACTCTCTCTCATCTCTTTTACTTTCTCTCCTCATATTTATTCTCTCTCCTCATATTTACTCTCTCTCCTCTTTTTACTCTCTCTCATCTTTTTAACTCTCTCTTCATTTTCACTCTCTCTCCTTTTTTCTACTCTCTCTCCGCTTTTTACTCTCTCTCCTCAGTTTATTCTCTCTCCTCAGTTTACTCCCTCCTCATTTTACTCTCTCTCCTATTTTTTCTCTCTCTCTCTTCTCTTTTACACTTTCTCATCTTTTTACTCTCTCTCCTCTTTTTACTCTCTCTCCTCAGTTTACTCTCTTCTCATTTTACCCTCTCTCTTATTTTACACTCTCCTCTTTTTACTCTCTCTCCTCTTTTTTACTATCTCTCCTCTTTTTACTCTCTCTCCTTTTTTACTCTCTTTCTCCTCTTTTTACTATCTCTCCTCTTTTTACTCTCTCTCCTCTTTTAATCTCTCTCCTTTTTTACTCTCTCTCCTCTTTTTACTCTCTCTCCTCTTTTTTACTCTCTCTCCTCTTTTTTACTCTCTGTCCTTTATTTTACTCTCTCTCCTCTTTTTTACTCTCTCTTCTCTTTTTTACTCTCTCTCCTCTTTTTACTCTCTCTCCTCTGTTTTACTCATTATCCTTTTTTTACTCTCCCTCCTCTATTTTACTCTCTCTCCTCTTTTTACTCACTCTCCTTTTTTACTCTCTCTCTACTCTTTTTTACGCTCTCTCCTCTTTTTACTCTCTCCTCATTTTCACACTCTCTCTTCATTTTAATTTGTTTCTATAATTTTTATGTTTTTGAAACATTTTTTATGTTTTTGAAACATTTTTTATGTTTTTATGCATTGAAATGTATGAGTATTATTATTTTTTATGTATTAAAATGTTTAATAATAGTTTTTCTAAAATTTATAAAATAAGTATTTACTAAAATTTAACTATGTAATTAATATACAATTCTATTAGTTATTTTAAAAATAATTTTGATATTTATGTAGTTGTAAATATAATTTATATCACAAAAAGACAATTTAACACAAATCATGTTTCTTTTAGTCATTTGGTTACAAACTACATCCAACTAATTTATACAAATGCATAAAAACATAACTTCATCTAAATGCATCATCCAGATGGAGTTTTCAGATGAAGAAATGAAAATCATCCAGATGCATCATCCAAACAGATCATCCAAACGGATCATTCAGATGGAGTTTTTAGACGAGGAAAAAACAACACCCAAACCTAGGAAATTGGGATTTTGAGGTAATGGGCTTCTGGCCTTAGGCCTAGTTTAAATAAATTCGCTTTCTGAGTTCTCTAAAGTCTAAAATATATTAATTTACGTATAAATTGATCGATTTTGTCGGTTTGATGTTGACTATATTATAAAATGACTATTTGATGTATTATGTGATTGTTATATTATTATTACTATGATTATGATTATTATTATTGCAAATACGAGAGAAGAGAGGAAAGAGAGTTGAGCTACTCTATTATTATTATTATTATTATTATTATTATTATTATTATTATTATTATTATTATTATTATTATTATTATTATTATTATTATTATTATCCTTTTAGTTAAGTATGTAAACAACCTCTCAACGATTTATTATTATTATTATTATTCAAGTGTAGTATATTGTAGTGTACACCTTTACATTCACCTCAATACATGTATTTATATTGGTATAGAGGCGGTGAACAAATGTGAGATATTTTACATATAGGTAATTATTATATCTATAGGTCTATAACACTCCCCCTTAATTACCTATCGATAATTATGAATTACGTACTGTCTCATTAAAAACCTAATCATGGAAAAACTTAGTAGAAAAAAAACCATGACGAGGGAAAAAGAGTACAATGACGTAAATCTCCTCCTGAAATGATGGATATCATAAGTTTCGTAATTGACGCATCCCAATACTGTGAACATGCCTTTTGAATATTGTAGTGGGAAGCGCCTTCGTAAACAAATCTGCTGCATTATCTGCTGATCGTATATATTGAATGTTCACTTCTTGATTCTTCTCAACTATCTTGGGGGAATATGTTTCGTTCGGTTACTCTTTATATAACCTTCTTTGATCTGGGCGACACAAGCGGCATTGTCTTCAAACAATTTTGTTGGCCCTTTATCTATCACCATTCCGCTTGCTTCTTGTATATATTGAGTCATGGATCTGAGCCACACACATTCTCTACATGCTTCATGAAATGCAATCGTTTCTGCATGATTTGAGGAGGTAGCAACTAGAGTTTACTTTGGGAACGCCAAGAGATTGCAGTGCTTCCAATTGTGAAAACATACCCGGTTTGCGATCAAGCTTTATGTGGGTCTGATAAATAGTCAGTATCTGCAAAACCAACCAAATCAACACTAGAATTTCTATTATAATATAATCCCAAGTCAGTTGTTCCCTGGAGATAACGAAATATATGTTTATTCCGTTCCAATGTCTGCGCGTAGGTGACGAACTGTACCTTGCAAGCAGATTTGTAGCGAATGCTGTATCTGGTCTAGTGCAATTTGCAAGATACATGAGTCCACCAATAGCACTCATATAAGGTACTTCAGGACCCAATACCTCTTCGTTATCTTCACAAGTTCAGAATGGATCTTTATCGATATTAAGAGATCTATTAACCATTGGAGTACTCAAAGGAGTTGCTTTATCCATATAAAAGCGTGTTAAGATCCTTTTCGTATAATTTGAATGATGTACAAAAATTCCATTCCGAAGATGCTCGATCGGGAGTCCAAGAAAAAATTTTGTCTGTTTAAGATCTTTAATTTCAAATCTTTCTTCGTATGAGTTCTTGTCTCATCAATTTCCTTTTGAGTTCCAATTATGTTCAAATCATCAACATATACCGCAATGATCACAAACCCAGGTTCAAATTTTTTGATGAATATGCAAGGACATATCGCATTGTTGGTATATCCTTTACTCAACAAATATTCACTTAAACGATTATACCACATACGTCTGGATTGTTTTAATCCGTAGAGTGATCATTGTAATTTGACTGAACATATTTCTTTTGATTTTAAACTCAATGCTTCAGGCATCTTTAATCCTTCTGGCATTTTCATATATATTTTTATCAAGTGATCCATATAGATATGTTGTCACAACATCCATTAGATGCATTTCTAGATTTTTAGATGCCACTAGGCTCATCAAAAATATGAAGGTAAATGCATCCTTAACCGGGGAATGTGTTTCCTCATAATCAATTCCCGGTCTCTAAGAAAAACTTTGGGCAACAAGTCGGGCTTTATACCTTGTTACCTTATTTTTCTCATTTCTTTTTCGAACAAAAACCCATTTATATCCAACGGGCTCTACATGTTCAGGTGTTATGACAATAGGTCGAAAGACTTTTCTTTTATTGAGGGAGTTTAATTCAGTTTTTATGGCCATTTTCCACTTCTCCCAGTCAGATTTTTTCTGGCATTCTAATATGGACCTTGGATCCAGATCATCACTTTCATTATCTATTTCCTTTGATACAGAGAATGAGAAAGTTCCATCATCATCTTCTATTTTATTTCTAGCCTAAATATTTCTGTTTTGGGCATAGTTGATGGAAATCTCAAGTTTTTCTTTATTTTCTTCTTCGGGACTTTTCTCTGTATGATTTGGTTCTTTTGGACCATTTTTATTTATTTATCCCAAATTTTTTTTCTTTCGGGAATTTTTATCTTTTGATCTCATAGGTCTCCCCTTTTTTAACTGAACCTTAGGTTCAATTGCTATATTTCCATCATTTTTTTCTTCCGGAACAATAACTCTCGATGGAACATTCACAGTGGGTATATATGATTTTGTCGCCCTTTTTGTATTGGTGAATGCATCTGGTATCTGATTTGCCATATTTTGTAAATGCACAATTTTCTGAACTTTCAGTTCACGTTGTTTCGTAGGGGGATCAAGGTGCCACAACGACAGTGTGTACCATGTAATGTCTTTTGGAGTTTCTTTGGTTCCTCCCCCTAACGCTGGAAATTCATCTTCACTAAAATGACAATCGGAAAAACGTACCGTAAACATATCACCAGTTTTTGGTTCCAGATACCGAATTATACTAGGTAATGTATACCTAATATCTATTCCCAATCTCCTTTGTGGTCCCATTTTTGTTCTTTGCGGCGGTGTTATAAGGACATAAACTTCACATCCAACAACTCGGAGATGGGATATATCTGGCTTATAGCCAGATGTTAATTCTAATGGGGAGTATTTATGATATGCACTCGGTCTTATTTGAAATAGTGCCGCAACATGCAAAATTGTATGCCCCATATTGAAATTGGGAGTCTTGTTCTCATTATTAACGGTCTAGCAATAATCTGTAACTGTTAGATTAAAGACTCAGCCATGCCATTCTGTGTGTGAACATGTAGGACTGGATGTTCAACATCTATTCCTAATGACATACAATAGTCATTGAAGGCTTGTGAAGTGAAGTCACTAGCATTATCAACTCTTACTTTCTTTATTGTATAATCAGGAAATTGTGCTCTCAACCTGATTATTTGGGCAATGAATTTTGCGAAAGCCATATTTCGCGTGCTCAGTAAACACACATGTGACCATCTACTAAATGCATCAATTAATACCATAAAATACCTAAATGGCCCGCATTGTGAGTGGATAAGCCCACATATATCACCATGTATTCTTTCTAAGAATACCGGAGATTCATTCATAACTTTTGCCGGTGATGGCCGAGTTATTCGTTTTCCCAAATAACAAGCATTACATGGAAATTATTTCGCTTTTTTCAGCGAATAGCCATTTGTATTTTCCACAATCTTTCGCATCATGACTGAACCAGCGTGCCCTAGACGTTCAAGCCAGATTTTGAATGTGCACGTAAACTTCGGGTTTACTGTAACATATGATTCAATCATGTTTATTTTTGTGAGATATATTCCACAGGATAAAGCTGGAAGCTTCTCTAATATATATTTCCTTTCTGAATTGATTGTTGTAATGCAAAGATATTCAACGCCATTTTATTCATGGTTTCTACGTGATATCCATTTCTTCGGATATCTGTAAAGCTCAACAAATTTCTACCGGATTTGGGAATATATAATGCATTATCAATCTCAAATTTTGTTCCCCTTGGTAATGAAAAACAAGCTCTTCTGGAGCCTATAATAATATTTCCATTACATGATATAGTATTCACGCTTCCGGCGGAATTGTTCATTTTAAGGGATGAGATGTAATTTTTATCTTTAAGTATTGTGTGCATTTTAGTACTATCTGGCAGACACATATCTCCATCCTTGTTTTTGAGTTTCGATATTTTCTGATTTGAAAATATTCACAAGAGATACATTAATATGATAAAAACAAACTTTATATTACAAAAATATTTTACAAACAAAAACAAGACAGAGACAACATTATGCAATCATAACTATTTATACTTCATGTCATACTTTCTTCTTCAGGAAAATTTTAGTCCCTTTAGCTTTCGTTGATATCTATAGAATCAACGGCGAAATCAGCCACATCGAGATATGTATTGTTTGCACCATCAAAAGGCGGCTCAACTTATCGGTCAAAAGAAGGTCCAACTTCATTATCAAAGGAAGGTCCGACGTTGCTATAAACGAAGTTGGCTTCCTTTTGTTTTTCCTTTTTCTTTTGTGACTCTTAGTATAGGTCAGCAAAATTTTTTGGCGTATGGCAGGTACGCGACCACTGCCCTTTCATGCCACACCTATAGCAACTTTCCTCATGTTGTCTTTGTCCAACTTTTTTTCCTTTTAACCTTTTATTATTTATTTCATTGTTGAAATCATTAGAACGGAATTTTCTTCCTTGTCCACGTCCATATCCTCCCCATCCATGACCACAGTAATTACCTCGACTGCATCCACGACCATAATTATTATAATTTGCTGATGTAACATTTGCTTCTAGGAATGATGATTTAGCGTCACAAATTCATTGTTCTGCTACCAGAAGAACTTGCATTAATTCTGAATACTTTGTGTATCCATTAGCCCGGTATTGTTGTTGCAAGACTATATTTCCAGGATAAAATGTTTGAAGAGTTTTTTTCGATCATATCATAATCGCTTATCTTCTCTCCACATAACATCATTCTGGAAGTAATTCCGAACAACGCGAAATAATATTCACTTACACTCTTGTAATCTTGAAACCGGAGGTTTAACAACTCAAATTTAGCTTTCGGTAAGATCACATATTTCTGGTGATCAAACCTATCTTTGAGTGATTGCCAAAGATCTGCATGATCTTCTTTTGTTATATATTCATCTTTTAAACCATCCTGGATATGGTGGACCAAAAATATCATAGCATTAGCTTTTTGCTCTTCCGAAGTCGTTTTCGACTTATCGATGGTATCAAGGAGCTTTTTTCCTTTTAATTGCAATTTTGCTTCAACTGCTCATCTCATATAATTCTTTCCAGATATATCAAGGGCAGTGATCTCGAGTTTAGCCAAATTTGACATGATTACTGCATAATAATTAACAATAATAAATTTTACTATTCAACATAACATTATTTAAATCCATAAAAATGAATTTTACAAGCAATTGCAAATAAAAAAATTGCATAAGTAAGAAGAATCATGCTCTTAATAAAATCATTTTGGGAAAAATCTTCCACAAAAATGATATAAGCGGATAACACTAATATTACAAAAATAATAAAAAAACCAAGATAGGCATTATAAATTTTAAAGAAAAAATTGGCAGATAGAGAAAAAAATTTTTTGTGAAGAAAATGAATGAGAGATGAGTGAATTTATAGGTTGAAAATTTTTGTGTGTAGCCGTTGGGAATAGTGATTAGAGCCGTTGGAAAATTATATACGTGTAATTTTTTTTCATAATCGTTAGAAAATATAACTAAATAAGTTTATCAATTAATATTTACCAAAAATAATATTATCATGAATCAGTCAAATTATAGAAAGGGATAATCACATATTAGGCATTATTATGATTAAAATAACAATAATTTGAAATATATTGTTTGTCTTCTGGACAAATTTATTTTATTTATTTCTTTTGTTTTACTGTTCTTCGGGAACGTTTTGTAAATGTCTTCGAGACATTTATTATTTTATTGTTCTTCTGGAACAGTTTATAAATGTCTTCTGGACATTTAAAGACAATGATCTGAGAAGACATAGCCTACCATATGATCATTTGTCATTTGAGGAGGCATAGCCTACCATATAATCATGATCGTGGAGGCATAGCCTTGCGTAACGATCAGTTCGGGAAAAACAACATTTATCATCCCGAACAAAATATATTTGTATAGGGAGCAAATCACCCATACGGCACGTGGCTATTATAATAGCGTATAAAAACATAAAGTATATATAAATGAGTGCCAGATACTTAATGTAACAAAAGTATAAAAATAAAATTGGTAAATTTAAACTTTCGTGGGGCTAATCATGCTGATAAATAACTATTTGATGTAGTACGTGATTACTATATTATTATTAAATACGAGAAAAGAGGAAAGAGAGTTAAACTACTCTATTTTTATTATTATTTAAGTATAGTATATTGTAGTGTATATCTTTACATTCACCCCAATACATATATTTATATTGGTATAAGAGCGGTCAACAAAACAAATGTGAGATATTTTACATTTACGTAATTATTATATCTATAGGTCTATAACAGTCTTAATATTTTGTTTGGAATAACGGTCTATTTCCCCCCAGAACTTTCTTATCAAACTATTTCCCCACAAACTTTGAGCCTCTGTTTAAATCCGGAAATCACATAGTTTAATTCTTATTTCCCCATTGTTCAGAAGTTTTAAATCTATATCCCCCTAATTGAGTTTTCGTTACCAATTTTCACACGAAATTAAAATTACGAAGGTTTATTGTACCGTATTGAACCGAGAAGTACGGAAAACCCACAAATTAAACCGAATCTGTCATCAAACCGTCAATAACCCAATTAC